>CM076577.1:979161829-979410005 GCA_034641835.2 Pinus albicaulis | reverse complement strand
GAAGCCTCTCCCCTATTATGCTTGATTTTTATCTAATATAATTATATGTGTTTACATATAAGTGATTTCTATTTCCTAGAATTCCTTCACGGTCACTTTACACTTTTATCAGAAGATCATACTACAAGTTTAATTTGTTTCCAGGTCGGTCATCCCAATATACAAATTTCTGTCATTTGTCTCTAATGATATTTATCAATATCATCTCTACATATTGTAGTTAATTTTAATAGAGGGATGAATTTCAATCATCTATATCTGAGGATAATTACCTATATTAACTATACATTTTGTATTTATTTTTTGTAAAGGGATGATTTCCAGTCAATATGTAAATGACTGTTGTAACTGATAATTTAATTTATGCCATATTTTTTTATATTCAGTTCTATAAGAGACTTTCATATCTTCAGAATTGATAGATATATGTTATATTTCATTTTCAATACACACACATGCATATATATGTATGAATGTTCCTAAAATAATAAATTATATAGTTTAAATTTGAAGTATGTTAATTGTACAAATTTATATATTAATTTTTTAATTGTAGTTAACAACTCAACTGTATACATATATGCTTCCAGTATCAATTTACATAAATAAAATGTGCATTTTTAATATCACTCTCTATTTTACTTTCAGTACAATTATAGTTATATTTGATTTAAATGATGTTATTTGTATCTAAAATAAAATATTTACATAGATCTAACAATATATTTAGATCCTTCACTTTGTGTTTAAAGATTATGTGTTGGTCAACTATTTATTTCAGTCTATGTAATTCTACATAGTAATTAAATATACCTGTTATAGTTAAACTTATGTTAAATACATATGCCATTTTCTTTATAATAACACAACATACTGTCAAAAAAAATTTCAATTACATATATAAATCTTTGAGCTAAACTCATAATTTAACCACCTGTGACTACAACAGAATATTATAATTATAACATAAATCATAAGAAAAAATTTAACAAATTGTGCATACCAAATCTGGTAAAGACTAATTCCCACCCAACTTTGAGCTTAATCCACAGCTTCTGCTGAACAGAGGCTAATTCCCCAGAAGTGTATACAACCTCTTGTCTACCTAGGAATGACTTATTTAAGCTTGTTTTCCCTAGTTAATTTAGGATGTTGTTTTACTTTAGCTTAGGCTTACTTTTGTTTTTTTCACAAAAGCTCTTTAAAACAATATTTTTCCCGTTTCTATTTTTATTTCACCACTTCTCAGTACCTTTTCACTTTATTGAGATATCTATTAGATTCTTATCTCCCATCTAATATTTTCATTTTATTTTATTTTCTTTCTCCAAATAATTTTTGAGATTTTAGGAAAGTCTTTGGATTTTATTCCATCTTCATGGATTTGAAATCTTGGTCTATAATTTACTCTAGTCTTTGCACAATAAGTAAGTTCTACTTTTATTTAATTCTAAAATATTATGTCCACATATAGTTTTCCTTTAGGTCCACTGTAATATTCTTATTTTTTTGTTTTTATTTAGATAATTGAGAATCCTAAAGGGTAAGTGGGTCTAAAGGAAAACTATATGTGGACATATTATTTTTAAATTTAATAAATGTGGAATTTAATTATTGTGCAAAGACTAGAGTAAATTTTAATATGAAATAAAATGCAAAGACTTTCTCAAAATCTAAAAAAAATTGGAGAAAAAAAATAAAATAAAACTGTTAGATGTGAGATAAGAATAAAGAGATTTTGTGGAAAAAATAGAAGTAAAGCTTAAGCTAAAGGAAAATGACATCCTAAATTTATTGAACACAGTTATGGAAATATGTTGAGAGAAAACAAGTTTAAATAAGCTATTATTAGGTAGACAGGAGGTTGTCTACACTTTGGAGGAATTGGTATTTGCTCGGGGGAGCTGTGGATTAAACTAAAGGTTAGGTGACAAATAATATTTACCTAGATTTGGTATGAATAGTTGTTAAATTTTGTCTTATGATTTTGTTATAATTATGATATTTTGTGGTAGTCAGATGCGATTAGGTTATGAATCTTCTGTTGAAAGAATTTTATCTAGAACTATAAATCCTTTTAATAGTCTGTTGTATTCTTATAAATAAATTGTCATGTATATTTAACAGAAGTTTAACTATAACAGGTATAGTTACTTACTTTGTATAGCTATATAGACTAGAATAATTAATTGACCAACACACATAATCTCTAAACTCAAAGAGAATAGTTTAAATCTGATGTTAGGTCTATATTTAATATTTTATTTCAAATACAAATAATATCATTTAGATCAATTATAATTATAAATGTGTTGAGAGAAAAATACAGAGTAATATTAAAAATAGACAGTTTATTTCAATAAAACTGATATTGGAAGCATCTATGTATATAATTGAGTGAATAACTATACTTACATTATAAAAGTATAAATCTGTATTACTAACAAACTTCATATTTAAACTATATAGTTCACATTTTATGAGCATTCATACATATAGATACATATATGTATTGAAAATAGAACATAACACATTTATATAATTGTTCTGAGTATGGGAAACTTTTCTGGTAGAGGTGAATAGAAAAACATACTATAACTAAATTAAAATATTAGTTGCAAAAGTTCACAAATCATATTGATTAAATGTCATTCATTTACCAAAAATTCATTTCAGTATGTACAATTTATATTGACAAATATCATTAAAGCCAGATGGCTAGATTCTGCACATTGGGATGACCACCCTGGAGGTAGAAGAAACTTTTCATTAGAACCTCTGATCGAAATGTGAAGAAACTGTGAAGGAATTCTGGAAAATAGAATTACCTGTATGTAAAAAAATAAAATTGTGTTATATTGGAACCGAGTATAGCAAAATAAACATGAAAAATATATACTTTTTTATATTAGGCAATAGTGAAATTTGCATCTATTTAAGTAAACAGAAGGATCGTAATTCTTCTTGTACAAACACAGAGAAAATTATTACTTTTAGAAAATAACAAAAATAAAAGAAGTGGGATACCTGTAATAAAGTAAATTACATAGGGATGTTGCTAATTTAATTGTAGTATTGAATATTAACTATCCTTATAAACAGAAACATTAACCACTTGTATCATATCTTATTTCTTTATAAGAAATGACCCATATTGTTAATTGTTTTCGAATGTATATGTTATCTTTTCCTTATATCCCTATGGTTATAAATTTATTTTCATTCTATGCACAAACCCATATCCTATTTTAATAATCAAATATATAACTATATCTCTTATGTACAATTTTTGGGGATCATTTGTTCCCTCATCGTTTTCATGTATATCAATTCCCACTAGCCCTCTTTGTAACTCATATTTAAATGAGATATCATATTCAATGGCATAAACCTATAATTCGCTGGCCTCATAATGTTCTGGATGATTGACATAATGTTTAATTTATTGTTTTGGCGAATGAAATATCATATGCATTTAATTCCATTGTCAGCTCCATATATATATATATATATATATATATATATATATATATACACACACACACACACCATGATTTTATCTAGTAATACCTGATTTTATACTCCCAGTTGCAGGTGATAGACGCTTAGCGATGGTGCCACTTGGACGCTAGGTGGCAGGGCACCTGTCCACCCCACGCGCCTACACATGGCCGCCCAAAGAATTTTTTTTTTGTCTAAATTAGGCTACTTATATTATATCATACAGGTCCAAAAGTTATATTTCTCGTCCTCTAAAGTTGGCAGGCCAGTTCTAGAGGGAATTTTCATAAGAAACAACTCAAAAAAGGGCCTACCCCAAATGGGGAAACTAGCTCGAGAGAAGAGTTGATAATGAGCTGCCCATAGCGGGAAACTAGTTTGATAAGTTATAAGTTTAGAACATAACTATAATAGTGGATATAATCAGAATAATAGAAATCTAGAAATAGCCAAAAGATAACTGGAAAAAGAGACGATCACCCAATAATTAAGTTGATGGAGAGCTATCATTATTTTCTAGAGGGAGGGGTGGCTCGTCCACAATCTTGCATGCATAGTTTGACTCATCCTCCTCCTTATTGGACACGTGGGTCATTGACAGAGGTAGAAACATCACTTGGGCATATGACGAAATGGAGGAGGTCACATGAGTGTTGGCAACCACATCTGTTCCTTCCTCTTCTGAGCTTGAACCCGCATCGTTGCTTGAACCTGCTTCGCTGCCTGGAATGCTCTACCCCGGCAAGGCCTTAATTTTGCGTGGAGAGAAGGTTGGAGTAGATGGAATGGTGGATTTACGAGGTATTTTTCTGGGGCGGAGGCCGAAGCCAGAGGGTTCAGAAGGAGAGATTGGAAGATGGAGGGACAGATGGGAAGTAAGATTAACGGGCTCGAGGATGTCTGGCTCCTCCCAATCCACAGATAAACTCACCGCCCTGCCTGTAGAGGTCGAGGTGGGAGGCCTAAAGGGGAGGCCCCGCCCTCTTGATCTACAACATCTCATTCTATCTTCTAGGCATGGTAGAGGCAAGGGGCTGAGAGGAAATCTGAGGAGAAAGAGCATCCTCTAGAGCAAATGGGCTGCCAAATTTCAAGGAGAGGCGACCACGAGGAAGGGGAACATAACAGAGGAACCAAGGCACAGTGGAGATAGTAGAAGCATCTGTGTATAGTCGAAGGGAGAGGCGAATGGCGGAAGGAGTAGGGGTGGCGAATTTAAGGGCCATGGGAGGCGGCCAAGGTAGGACAAATAGAGTAAATGTTAGCAGTCGGAGATAAATGTAGAGGATGTCGATGGGAGGCTGGTGGGGGTGGCGAGTAAATGCCCCATGCTCAGGCATTTAAAATACTTTGGGCATCCATGTGCATGCACGTGGGGTGGACAAGTGCCCTGCCATCTAGCGCCCAGGTGGCGTCCTCTCTCATCATCTATTAGCTGCATATGGGAAGTTGTTCAAGGTGGTTTAAATGTCGGAGCATGTGGCATTTACTTGCCACCCCCGCTAGCCTCCCATCGACGTCCTCTGCATTAATCCACGTCTGCTGCACATTTACTTCGTCCATCCTTCCTTGGCTGCCTCCCATCGCCATTAAACCTGACACCCCTACTCATCCTTCCACCATTCGCCTCTCCCTTCAGCTCTATGCAGGCACACCAGGTGTCTCTGCCACGCCTTGGATGCTCTGGTCTGTTCCCTATCCCTATGTTAGCCTTTTATTGGATTAAAATACCTCAGTTGCTCCAGAGGACCCTCCTTCTCGTCAGCTTTCCTCTCAGTCCCACTCCTCCACCATGCCCAGAAGACATTGAATGAGATTCTGCAGAGGAGGGGGCATGGTCTTCATTTCAGGCCTCCCACCTCAGCCTCTATGGGTACGATGGTGAATTTTTCTATGGATTGGGTGTCCCACCATTTCGTCTACTCCTTCCTTTTCTCTGCGCAAAATTAAGACCTTGTCGGTGCAGAGAATTTCAAGTAGCGAAGCAGGTTCAAGCTCAGATGAGGATGGAACCGGTGCGGACGCTGAAACTCTTGCAGCCTCCTCCATTTTTCCTGGTGCCCAAGTGTTTATTCTCCCTCCATCAACGGCCCACACGTCCAAGAAGGAGGAGGATGAATCATATTATGCATGTGGGATTTTGGAAGAGCCAACCGTCCCTCTAGAAAAGAATGATAGCTCTCCATCAACTTAATTGTTGGGTGCTCATCTCTTTCTTTGTTCATCCTTTTGTTATTTTAGGGTTTTTAGTGTTCTGATTCTGTCAAATTTTCTGGTTTTGTCCTAAAATTATGCATTTAAATTGGTTTCTTCGTGGTTTTTATGAAGTGTTTTTGAATCACAAAAAATTTCTATGTCTTAGAGTTATGTCTTTTAGGTGAAAACATGGAATTTCATAAGATATTGTCCCTTTCAGAGGGACTTACAAAATCTTATAGCAATTGGCAATTGATTTCCTGGTGTGCAATGGATGGAAATGGCTAAATATGGTTGATTCATGTGTACATAAGAGCTTTTTTGATTCTTAGATATCACTTTTCCTCAAGGAATTGAAAACAATGTGTTGTAGGATGAATTCTTATAACTTCCTTATTGTCTATTTCTTATAGTAGATGCACTCAAATTTCATTGATTTACAAAATCTTACAACAACTTATTTCCTTGTGTACAGTGGATTGAAATGGCTATATATGGTTGATTCATGTGTACATAAGAGCTTGTTTGATTCTTAGATATCAATTTTCCTCAAATAATTGAAAACAATATGTTATAGGATGGATTCTTATAGCTTCCTTATTGTCTATTTCCTAGAGTAGATGCACACAAATTTTCTTCTACCTTTTTATAAAAGTGAAAAAAGATTGATTCCTTATAAGTTGACATAATACATTGGATACCTTTGATAGTGGTTGGAAAAATGAATACTGGAAATACATATGAAGTGAAATTGAATGGTATTCTATGAAAAAGGTGAAATGCATGTTGACTATAGTTTACCATTTTATGCATTTTGAGGCATGATGTTAATAGAAATGATTAATAGAAATGGTTTATTCGAGTAATGAAGACCCTTGGCTTCTTACCATAATGCTACTATAGATTTTCCATTGTATTCACATTTATGTTGATGCTAATTATTTTTTATTAATGTATCTAAATTTACACTTTCCATGATGCTTCCTCTCCTAATGTTGTCATTTACTTTTCTAATCTTGTAAAATGTTAAAAGTGGAGTCTTTTATGATGTAATGGATATTACTAATTTAGATTATGTACAGTGATAGTGTGTAAGTTGATGTTCAAGTTGTAAAATTCTTATACATATCAAGGGTGAATCATAGTACAAGCAAAAAATGACATTACTATATTATTAGACAATTTGTTAGGTGCTAAATCATATTTCTTATGAAGGACATAAATAATGCAAGTTGAAGATTATTTTTTAATGTTCTTAGCTTATTTATAGATTTCAAAGTAAAAGGTTTCTAGATGTGATTTCTCCCATAAGCTTTAAGGAAAATTAAACTTTAAAACAGACCATGTACATGTCATTTCTCCCACAAACTCATCATGGTGTGACTTTTGACATAACTTCAGCAACCATTACCACTAGTTGTTTTAGTAAGTGCATAAAATAATTTTGCAAACCATGTACATGTAATTTCTCCCACAAACTCATCATGATGTGATTTTTGACATAAATTCATCAACCACTACAACTAGTTGTTTGAATAAGTGCATAAAATAAATTTGCAAACTTTTTAAATCCAAACTTTAAGACAAATTATGTACATGTTATTTCTATGTCATTTTACCCATAAAATTTAAGGCAAATGTTAAGGATAACCGTGTACATACATGTCATTTTTCCCATTTCTCCCATAAACTCAAGGAAAACTTTAAGGTTAACCATGTACATGTCATTTCTCCGATAAAATTTAAGGGATTTGCTCGTGTTTTTGGAACCATGTGTTGGGGTTCCCATGTTTTGGCCAGATTGGCAAGACCAAAAGATGAGACAACATCAGAACCACTTTGGGGCCCTAGGATCTAGCCCTCCTGGACCCGGAGAGGGATCTCTCCAATAAAAAAAAGAATGGTAGATCTTTGAAAGCTCAAAATAAGGTATTAGGCTAGGTATGAAGCACAAAGGGGGTTTAAAATGATTTGGTTGGTCGGTTGCTGGGTTGGTCATGAGATCATAGACTGAGAAGGGAATGGGAAGAAAGGAGCAGGGCATTAGGACGTTTCGGCAAAAGAGAAAGTGCCATCCATTGGGCTATGGAGTCATGAAAGGAGATTACTTACAAACAACTGGACAAGGCTTTCAGAGGGCAAGTCATCTATACTAAAGGATCTTTTAGATAGATGGTGGAATGGAACATTAAGGATTGAAAGTGAAAGAAGGAAAAAAACCCAATTTCTATCTATAGATCAGGTCAGAGGTCATTTAACTCTAGACCTGCTTGGACATACTCAAAGGTAGCTTTCAATAGAGGGACCAGGATCCTGTGAAATTTGCTTGATTAATTGATGCAAAACCAGTGACATACACTGAGCTTAATGGCTAATACAGTCCAAACTTTCTCCTCCCAGCCTACTACATAACAACTACTATGCTACTCCCTCCTAAGACTGTTCTAACAGTCAAAATGAATCCCTCTAACAGCAATCAGCAACAACCAAACAACAACCCTTTACAATTTGTTCTTGGGGATTCTTATAGGAGAAGAGAATAACAATAGTAGATGATATTCATTAAATGGATCTCATTAAGACAGAGTGGAGAAAGAGTTCATGCCCACTCTCCTTAATGGAAATCTACATCACTGTAAGTACTCTATAGTATGGTCTGGGAATCTCTGTCAGGTCGGCTTTGACCTCTGATGTTTCGTGAAGTCCTTCTGGCTGTAAGGCCCTCTGTTCTGTCTTATGAAGCAATTAAGGTGACTGAAATGTCTTCAGGTCTCCATGCTTCCAAAACTACAGTCCTGACAGTCTTTAAGAAGTTTCTGTCAGAGTAATTAACTGTTTCTGGGCTCGAGGAGGCATGGAGACTGCTGTAGGAAGGTGTATATCTGGAGAAAACGCGCTTTGCTGTTATGTAGCGCTGATATGACTTGTTGGTGTGCTCTTTGGTCTAGAAACTGCTCTTTATCCTTTGAATTCGGGATTAGGCGCTAAATATTTGATTGACAGGCCTAAATCCCTCAAAACGCTTCTGCTGTTTCACTTTTCCGCTGCTGTAACAGCCTCTCTGTGCTCCGAATCACAATGGCTGTGATTACAAAAAACAAAGTGAATTAATCACTCTGTATACCCTGCACAGTAAAAATGAACCAATTATAAAATATGGGGAGGGGTGGAAGGAATGCTGTGGAGGCCTGGAGGAACGGTGGTGGCAATTGTGGAAACGGTGGATGCAACGGACAATGGTGGAGAAACCTTGGGCAAATACAATGGAAAACACAGAAAATGAAAGAAGCGGGGCTTATGATGTGGGACCCTGCATGGGCGGAGGGCGATTAACTGCGGATCGCTACATCATAAAAAGATCAATGGTGGAGATAGTGTCGGAGGATTGCAATCGCAAAGGGCGGAGGGTGGCACCGTTTGAAAATTGTGATTGTGATTGCGCAATTGAGCGCTGGCCGTTGGATCATGGGACTAGATCAACGGCCCACATTCAATCGGAGGGAGATGGAGAGGGGCGACGGAGCGATGATGCGATTAGCGCTGGGACGTTTGATCCGGAGCCAGATCGACGGCGGAGATTAAATCGTCGGGGACGAAGGTTGGTGTGATGAGTGGGAGGTGATGAGATCTGGGCCATTAGATCTTGAGAGATCAATGACGGAGATCAAATCGTGGATCGCAATCGCAAAGGGCGGAGGGTGGCACCGTTAAGAACTTGCGATTGCAACGGAGCGATTAAGCGCTAGCCGTCGGATCTGGCAGGAAGATTGACGGTTCAAACATGATCGGAGGGGCGAAAGGGGAGGAGCGATGGGCATGATGCGATTAACATCAGGCCGTCAGATCCTAACCGATCAATGGTCGAGATCGCGGCGGAGGTCTATAGACCAAAGCCCAATCGCATCAGGGATTTTAAGTTAACAAAGAAATGCGCTCCCCCGACACCTCCGATTGCGATAAGCACCCGGGGATTAAGCGCTGGGTCCTGGGTGTGGGGCATATGGCGGGGAAGTGGTTAAGGGGCTAGCCGAAAGGGGCTTAAGCCTTATATGTAAAATGAGTGATTTTGGGCCTATTTTTAATGCATTTTAAGGCCAAAGAGGGGTAACGGTAGAGGAAAAAGGGGTTATTAGCCAAACAAAGGGCATTTGAACGGTTTAAAAGGGGAATTAGGATGATTTTGAAGGGTAAGAAGGGAATTAGAAGGGGAGACAAGGGGATGTAAACAAAGGTTTAGAAGGGATGATCTAAGGGGAAAAAATCAGGCCTTTTGGGCATTTCTTCACAAACAGAGAGGCTTTATAATTGGAAACAATAGTGGGGATTTATCAAAGGACAATGGCATAAGGAGGCTTCAAGGATGATTTGTTTTCAGAGGGAAATTCATTCCTTGAAGGCTCAAAAACATTTTAGACCCCTGTTTGCCTGTCAAAATTTATAGAGGGGCTAACAGTGGCTCCACATGGGGATGGCTTCTTCTTGAAGGAGTCAAGAATTCAGAACATGATATTTGGTGTAGACCGAATGCCTGGTACTTGAACCATCCATTTTCTCTCTTGGATCAACTGCCACAAATTGCGAAGACATCAAATCAATAGAAAAATTCTCAAACAATCTACCTACACATCCTACAATCCTAGAATTTTTTCTTCTAGGGTGCATTTGGACTAGGAGACCCTTCACATCATTTATTTTTTACAAACAAGAAAATAAACCTATTATATTTCTACCCTTATTGCTCCATGAGATCGGATTAAACTGTTGGTCTCATATGTTTCTCTACCTACTCTAATATATGTTGGGATTAAACTGTCCAGCAGATTTCTTCTCTACATTCTACAACAGAAATTTAAAAACAACCAAGTCAGGATTAGACTGTCTGACTTGCTGGACTTTGCAGAAATTAAAAACACCTGACTAAATGCTCATAGACTGAGCTTTATTGAAATTTCCTACCTACTCTACTCTACTGGACATCACTGCTGCCCTAGGTGATATCATAATGCCAGTGCAGCCAGTCAAGCAACAACAAAAAGGGGCAGAAGAACTGACTGCTTATCAGAGGCAACCATAAGGTGCTCTGCATGTGGATCTTCAAAACTGAGGCCACCACCAGCGGTGACCACTCTTGATGTGCATGGCTCTTACAGAAGATCAATGCTTGAGGAACTGAGCCAATCAGGGCATCCATATATTCTGCCAGAGGATCAACAAAATCATGATGTAAAATTTTTCCTTCAAAGCCTCCCATGACTGGTAGGCTGTCTGCATCTTGGGCAGTTTCAATCATGGCATCTGAAATGTGGCCTCTGTAATCACACTCCTTTTCCTGGTTGGGAGTATTTGGCAGATGAGTGTCAACCAGGAATATCTCTTCTTCCTCTGGATCAAGACAAAGATGTCTGTGGGAAAGGAGATCCACCTCATCTTCACTGCAGCCTGAGCTAGAGGGCTGATTATATTCGACAGTGTTGTCCTCCAGTAATGCAGGCCAGTTCTACTAAAACGGACTGAACTCTGTGAAAATATTAACATATCCTTGAGCAGGGGTTTCTTGGATTACCTCAACCCTTTCAGGAGAAGGCTCAGGACATTCATCTTGCTCAAGATTTTCCTCATTCCTTTCCTCCTTATCGTCGGAGCTAGAAATTTGCTAACCTCCATCTTCATGGAAAAAATAACTGATGTTCGGATATAAAGCAGAGAGAAGATTCGATGAATCTCCATCTGCCATCATGCTTTCAACACTTTCTTCATCAGTATCATAGATGGCCTGCATTGGCTCATCATTTTCTTGAAGTTGATGGTTGTGATCTTCCTCCCATGAATCTACTGATGAAGGCCCTGCAAGCTCAGTTTCCCTTTGGAAAAAATTATCATCAAACATATCAACATTAGAGAAATCATAATTATAAGCATTGTCACCCATCAAATCTTCAGGACTCTCAGCAAGTCTTTCTTCAAAATAGTCCGCAAGTTCATTTTCTGATTTACAATCTTGTTCATTATACATGCTCTGCCCGTAACTCATGTCTTGCAGTGATCTGGTTTGTATTTTTTGAGGACAAGGAGCAGGTCTTTTCCAATCATCCTCTCTGGTTTCAACCTCATATTCTTCCCCTTTTACACTTAGCAAGGAGTTGGCAGTCTCTATTAGTCTTTCCAGCTTGTTCTCTAAAGAGATCTGTGCTATTTTCTCTGCCCGGTCTTTCTTTGCTGCTTTTAATCTCTCCTCCCTGCACTTTATGTTGTATTCGACAGTGATTGCTATATTCTGCATTTCCTCCAGGCTCAAAGGCTCTCTTTCTCTTATATGGAATTCCACCTCATGGTCAAAAGAACTAGGATAGTGCAGTAGAGCCCATCCCAAGGGTGGTTTTATGTTAGTAGGTATTGCGTGATATACCTTATTGAACCTGGCTGAAAATTCTTGTACTGTCTCTCCTGGCTGCCTTTTCAAATTCTGATACTCCTCTAAGATGAGGAGAACATTTCTTGGGACTGCCCATTTATCAAGGAAAACTTGAGAAAATTGATGAAAGTTGAAGATGCTTGCTGCTGGAAAGCTTTTGAACCAATTCTTAAAATTTCCTTGTAATGACAAGGCAAACATTCTAATGCGCACATCATCTTCTTCTATTTCATACAAGTCAAGTAAATCCTCAAGGTTTTGAACATGTTCTGCAGCAGTGGCCCTTTTATTTTCTCCATCAAAAAGAGGCAGCTGGTTTATAAGCTCTGCAGGAAGGGGTTGGAAGATAAGAGGTAAAACCAGAGGCTTTTGTCTTTCTATGACCTTTGTAGGTGTAGGTGGTGTAACAATGGGCTCATGGCCGCTTGAAGCTTCTTTAGGAGTGGTAGATACAACGTGAGCCTCTTGTTCCACCAGGTCCTTCACAGGAGTATAGGTCTGCTCATGGTCTGAAGACTAAGGCTTGAGATCTTTCCCATACTCACTGTGGGTCTCATCTTTGTACACTTGATTAGGCTTAAAGTAGGACAGAACATAGTGGTAGACAAAAACAATGAATTCTTTAAACCAAATCCAACCCATGTGTTTTATCCTTCTATGAGGTCTGGCCATATTTCAGGTTCTTCCTCCAGTGGAGTCTTTGAGAGTTATGGAGTGCGGAGTCGCCAGGTGGATGTATATTGAATGTTTGAAGTAGGATGTTGTCCACCATCAATAATTGAATGCCAATCTAACCAGAGATCTTGGGTCTTTTGAGTGCCTAAGAATGTTTAAGGTGAAATGCACTCAACTCCCTAGTGGAGTCGCCATTATGTTGGGGTTCCCATGTTTTGGTCAGATTGGCAAGACCAAAAGATGAGAAAACATCAGAACCACTTTGGGGCCCTAGGATCTAGCCCTCCTGGACCCGGAGAGGGATCTCTCCAATAAAACAAAGAATGGTATATCTTTGAAAGCTCAAAATAAGGTATTATGCTAGGTATGAAGCACAAAGGGGGTTTAAAATGATTTTGTTGGTTGGTTGTTGGGTTGGTCATGAGATCATAGATTGAGAAGGTAATGGGAAGAAAGGAGCAGGGCATTAGGACGTTTCGGCAAAAGAGGATAGGTTAAGAAAGTGCCATCCATTTGGCTATGGAGTCATGAAAGGAGATTACTTGCAAACAACTGGCCAAGGCTTTCAGAGGGCAAGTCATCTATACTAAAGGATCTTTTAGATAGATGGTGGAATGGAACATTAAGGATTGAAAGTGAAAGAAGGAAAACAACCCAATTTCTGTCTATAGATCAAGTCAGAGGTCATTTAACTCCAGACTTGCTTGGACATACTCAAAGGCAACTTTCAATGGAGGGACAAAGGGGTAGCTTATTAGATCGGACTAGAGGTCATTTAACTCCAGGTCAGCTTTAGCATGCTCCAAGAGAAAACAGAGATAAGTTTTATTATAGAGCTAGGGTCTATAGATTAGAGAAGGACTTTGAACCTTCAATGCTTTGACACCAGCAAGAATATCCAAGAAGCAAACCTCGAATTCATACATCAGCTAGCAGCATATGGAACTGCTACACTGGTTAAATTAGCTAAATTTACTCTTAGATTCACAATCGGCAGAAAAAATTAAAGGCAATGAGAGCAGAAACATAGGGTACCTAACAAGGGTAAATCCTATGCCAGATTTCTGATGCGAGCCAGAAGACCAATGAACAACATGAAAATGTAATAAAGCAATAAGATAAGAAAAACATCACCCGTAGTAATAGACCAGGATCCTGTGAAATTTTCTTGATTAATTAATGCAAAACCAATGACATACACTGAGCTCAATGGCTAATACAGTCCAAAATTTCTCCTCCCAGCCTACTACATAACAACTACTCTGCTACTCCCTCCTAAGATTGTTCTAACAGTCAAAATGAATCCCTCTAACAGCAATCGACAACAACTGAACAACAACCCTTTACAATTTATCCTTGGGGATTCTTATAGGAGAAGAGAATAAAAATAGTAGATGATATTCATTAAATGGATCTCATTAAGACAGAGTGGAGAAAGAGTTCATGCCCACTCTCCTTAATGGCAATATGCATCGCTGTATGTACTCTATAGTATGGTATGGGAGTCTCTGTCAGGTCGGCTTTGACCTCTGATGTTTCGTGAAGTACTTCTGGCTGTAAGGCCCTCTGTTCTGTCTTCTGAAGCAAGTAAGGTGACTGAAAGGTCTTCAGGTCTCCATGCTTCCATAACTGCAGTCCTGACAGTCTTTAAAAAGTTTCTGTCAGAGTAATTAACTGTTTTTGTGCTCGAGGAGGCATGGAGACTATTGTAGGAAGGTGTATCTCTGGAGAAAATGTGCTCTGCTGTTATGTAGCGCTGATATGACTTGCTAGTGCGCTCTTTGGTCTACAAACTTCACTTTATCCTTTGAATTCGGGATTAGGCGCTAAATATTTGATTGATAGGCCCAAATCCCTCAAAACGCTTCTGATGTTTCACTTTGCCGCTGCTATAACGACCTCTCTATGCTCCGAATCACAATTGCTGTGATTACAGTAAACAAAGTGAATTAATCACTTTGTATACCCTGCACAGTAAAAATGAACCAATTATAAAATACGGGGAGGGGTGGAAGGAACATTATGGAGGCCTGGAGGAACGGTGGTGGCAACTGTGGAAACGGTGGGTGCAACGGACAGTGGTGGAGAAACCTTGGGCAAATACAATGGAAAACACAGAAAATGAAAGAAGCAGGGCTTATGATGTGGGACCCGGCATGGAAGGAGGGCGATTAACTGCGAACCGCTAGATAATAAAAAGATCAATGGTGGAGATAGCGTCGGAGGATCGCAATCGCAAAGGGAGGAGGGTGGCACCGTTTGAAAATTTCGATTGCGATTGCGTGATTGAGCGCTGGCCACTGGATCATGGGACCAGATCAACGGCCCACATTCAATTGGAGGGAGATGGAGAGGGGCGACGGAGCGATAATGCGATTAGCGCTGGGTTGTTGGATCTAGAGCCAGATCGACGGCAGAGATTAAATCGGCGGGGACGAAGGTTGGTGTGATGGGTGGGAGGCGATGAGATCTGGGCCATTGGATCTCAAGAGATCAACGACGGAGATCAAATCGGGGATCGCAATCGCAAAGGGCGGAGGGTGGCATCGTTAAGAACTTGCGATTGTGACGGAGCCATTAAGCGCCAGTCGTCGGATCTGGCGAGAAGATCGACGGTTCAAACATGATCGGAGGGGTGAAAGGGGAGGAGCGACAGGCGCGATGTGATTAACGCTGGGCCGTTAGATCCTAATTGATCAACGATCAGGATCGCGACGAAGGTCTATAGACCAAAGCCCAATCGCATTGGGGATTTTAAGTTAACAAAGAAATGCGCTCGCCCGACACCTCTGATTGCGATAAGCGCCCGAGGCTTAAGCGCTTGGTCCTGTATGGCGGGGAAGTGGTTAAGGGGCTAGCCGAAAGGGGCTTAAGCCTTATATGTAAAATGAGTGATTTTGGGCCTATTTTTAATGCATTTTAAGGCCAAAGAGGGGTAAAAGTAGAGGAAAAAGGGGTTATTATCCAAACAAAGGGCATTTGAAGGGTTTAAAAGGGGAATTAGGATGATTTCGAAGGGTAAGAAGGGAATTAGAAGGGGAGAAAAGGGGATGAAAACAGAGGTTTAGAAGGGATGATATAAGGGGAAAAAATGAGGCATTTTTTGCATTTCTTCACAAACAGAGAGACTTTATAACTGGAAACAATAATGGGGATTTATCAAAGGACAAGGGCATAAGGAGGCTTCAAGGATGATGTGTTTTCAGAGTGAAATGCATTCCTTGAAGGCTCAAAAACATTTTAGCCCCCTGTTTGCTTGTCAAAATTTATAGGGGGGCTAACACCATGTACATGTCATTTCTATGTTATTTCTCCCATAAACTTTAAGGGAAATAATGTACATACATGTCATTTCACCCATAAACTCAATGGAAAATTTAAGGATTACCATGTACATGTCATTTATCGGATAAAATTTAAGGCATTTTCTAGTGTTTTTGGAACTATGTACATGTCATTTATTCCATAAAATTTAAGAAAAACTTAACTTTAAGGCATTTGATAGTGTTTTTGAAACCATGTACATATCATTTCTATGTCATTTCTCTCATAAATGATAAGACAAACTTTAAGGCAAACCATGTACACGTGTCATTTCTCCCATACACGTGTCATTTCTCCGATAAACATTAAGGAAACCTTTAATTCATGTCAGTTCTATTTCATTTCTCTCATAACCTATAAGGAAAACTTTAAGGCGAACCATTTACATGTCATTTCTCCCTTAACCTCCAAGAAAGACAAACTTTAAGGCATGTCGTTTCTAGATGTGATTTCTCCCATAAACTTTAAGGAAAACCATGTACATGTGTCATTTCTCCCATAAAATTTAATGCATTTTCTAGTGTTAATTAAAAACATTTGCAATAAGGAAAATGATAGTGTTTTTGGAAACCATGTACATGTCATTTCTCCCATAATTTTTAAGGAATTTTCTTGTGTTTTTGGAACCATGTATGTGTCGTTTCATTGTCATTTCTCCCATAAACTTTAAGGCAAACTATGTACATACATGCCATTTTTTCCATTTCTCCCATAAACTCAAGGCAAAATTTAAGGATAACCATGTACATGTCATTTCTCCAATAAACTTTAAGGCATTTGCTAGTGTTTTTGGAACCATGTACATGTCATTTATATGTCAATTCTCCCATAAAAGTTAAGGCAAAACATGTACGTATATATCATTTCTTCCATTTCTCCCATAAACTCAAGCTAAAATTTAAGGATAACCATGTACATGTCATTTATCTGATAAATTTTAAAGCATTTACTAGTGTTTTTGGAACCATATACATGTCATTTTTATGTTATTTCTCCCATAAACTTGAATTAAAACTTTAAGATAAAACATGTAAATGTGTCATTTCTCCTAAACATGTGTCAAATCTCCCATAAGCTTTAAGGCAAACTTTAAGACATGTTATTTCTATGTCATTTCTCCTATAAACTATATGGAAAACCATGTGTCTGCTCAACTTAGTGTTCCTAAATTGATGTCATAAATTGTCAACCAGGGCTAGTAAACTATTGAAGTGAAGTGCACTATATGTGCCTAGGTATCTGTTTCTCACTACGTTGTGTTTAGTGTTTTTCCAATGTTTTTTATTTTGTGTTTTTATTCTAAGAGGAAAAGAACTAAGTGTTGGTAAAGAGAAGTTGTTGGTCACACTGAAACAGAGCAAAACCTATTCTAAACTATGTATGGCACTTGAGAACAGAAAATGTAATACTTTAACAAGAAAAATATCTCATAGCATGAACTCAATAACTCATAACATGAACTCAGTCCAATTCATTCATTAGAAATATGTTGGAATAATTTGAGAAAAGGATAAGTTTAATGTAATGAGGTTCTTCTAAGTAAAAAACAATCTATAATATCACAGAGAAAATCTCGTCCATGGCTAGAAATTTGTTGGAACACATTTGGAAAAAGATAGTTTGCAACCTAGTGAAGAATTCTACTCTAAATTAACCTATGACACCGAAATTAATCCATTCCACAACTCAAAATATCACTGTTAAACCTCATTCAAGAATTATAAATATTTTGGAATAGCTTTGGAAAAGAGGCAGCTTGTGAAATTATGAGAAGTTGCAGAACAGTCAAGACTTCAAAATGACATTACCAATCCTTGTTCCTATGATGATGATGTATTAGTAGAAATTAAGAACGGGAGTGGTTTGTAAATAATGAAGGCCATCAAGTCTAACTTAACAACTAGAATATAACTGACTAATAAAACTAAAAATAAAATGGATAAAACTGAACTAGAATGAAATCCTTCAAACTTGAAATACAGTGAACAGAAATGAACTAGAGTGCCATTAACCTCCGGAGTTTTACAACTAAACTAAAATGCAACTAATCATTGAAATACTACAGCTCTGTCTCATTCGGTGTTAGTGGTATTTTGGAACAATTCATAGAACAAGACTGGCTGTAACATGTGATGTAAATGAGCATAAAAACATAAAGTTCAAAAAACGCAACTAAGCTCTAAAACACCACAGCTAAGTCTCATTCAGTGTTAGTGATATTTTGGAATAATTCATAAGAACAAGACTGACTGTAACAACTGATGTAATTGAGCACAAAAATGTAAAGTTCAGAAAAATGCAACTAATTCCTAGAATACTACAGTTATATCTCATTCAATGTTAGTGATATTTTGGAACAATTTGTAAGAATAAGACTGGCTGTAGCGTCCAATGCAAGTGAGTATAAAACACAAAGTTCAGAAAATTGCTTAAGCTAGGAATGCAACAAGGCTAAAGTTACTTGTCTAAACAATGTGCACAGAGATTCTCGGGCAGTAGGGGCCCTATACCACCGGATTAGCATACAAATCTCCTCAATATTGCCTCAGATCTTGCAATAAAGCGGTACTTCTTTCATTAAAGGAAAAGTATTTCAAAAACATAGTATTACGGTCTTTCGAGATCTAGCAACAAAACATCAATCTAGCTAGCTGTCTCTCGGTCTCCCGAATCATTATTATAAAAGAAATACATAACTACCCTTGAGAAGAAATAGGAACAAGTGTATTTTTAAATCAAAATCAAATTAGAACTCTTATGGAAGCCTCGTACTTTGTTGGAGACATCTGTAGAGTCCTTGTCCTAGTAGGAATCTGCTTCTTGGCTTTGATCTCTTCCACGTGCATAACCACCTGTAGCTTCTTGCTCAGACTTCGTAGAGAGAAATAAATGATATGGGAGTCTTGTGGAATTCAACTATATGCGTTTTTCCTTGAGGTGACACCTGTAACCTGTGAGAACATGAAGATAGCTGCGGAATAGGTGACTGGCTACAGAATGGTTGCATTCTTTAGCTGAGTCTAGTAAAAAATTACTACAACAACAAAACCATGAAAATATAGCAAATCATTCATTGTATACATTCCTAAAGTGACTTTAATCAATCCTATTGACCATTTAAGCTTATAATTGATATGATACAAAGGAAATGAAGTGAAATTTGGTGAAGGGAAAGGACATCTTTAGGGCTCAACATACCCCCACTGCAAAGTTTTTGCATGTCCTCATGCAATCAACTCATATATTCTGAGACTTCTGCTAGGACATCTAGGCTCCTTCTTCTGCTTTGCCTGATAGTCAATGGCCTCCTAGGCTTCTTTATGACCAACTTGAATCTCAAATTTATAAGTGCCCTGCTCAACTTTTTGTTTTTCTTCTTCAATTTCTCACTCGCCTTGTACACTTTTTCCATTTGTAGAGAGAGAGTTGTATTCATATCACTTTTCAGCTTAACCTCCTCCCTTAAAATGTCATTCTCATTCTTGATATGCCTATTGAGTACTTCTAACTCATATTTATCTCTTCTTAGCATATCAATTGCAGATTCTTGTGGGCTAATAGTTCTGTCTCTACTTTCTGAGGCTCTCTTCTCTAATGTCTCAACATAATTATAAATTTGTTGTTGTCCTGGGTCTATCTCCGGAGCTTCTTCATCAAGATCCTCTTCATACTGGTACTCAGGTGATCTAGCAGTTGGTGTCTCTTCATCCTTAATGTTTATAATTCTCGTTTGTCTAATCCCTGTTTTCTTCAATATACCTCTAAGCATGTGGCTTCGTCTTGGTTGAGATGGTCCTTCACCTCTCTCCTTGGCATACCTTCTTATCATCTTCTCCTTTTTAATTTGTTTCTTAATTTCAGTCAATTTCTCAGAAATTATCTCCTCACTATCATCTTATATGGACTTACCAGTTTTAGTTTCAACAGCTTTGGAAATTTTCCTTCTCCTGCTTCTTCTTGTAATTTTGCCTTCAGATGGAGATTCCTTGGGTTCTTCAAAGTGATTCCTCACTAGAAAATCATCCCAATTGTCTCCCACATTTCTCAAATGATGTTCAATCAGGATTTTAACTAAGCCATGGTGGTACAAAGTGGTTTCCAGGAATTGAACCCTCTTTTGAACATTAGAGGCCATTCTCTTCAGACTATGAAAAAAGGGTAAATTGATTTCTTCATCTAAAAAATGCATCATTAGCTGAATATGATAAATATATAAGGTACCAAACCTTCCTTCACAAGTTATCAACTTTTGCAAAATGAGCAACATATTCCGCCATTTATTCTTCAGTGTTGAGCTAGGAATGCCCTTCTTAAAAATGGAAACATCCATACCTGGTGTTTTAAGCATTTGCCTCCATGCCACATTATGAAATTCTCTATTTTTGAACCATTGTTCTCCTTTCCTGGGTAATTCCGCTGCTTCTGCAATGAAATATTCTGTAATAGTGAATTTAACATCTCCTATTTTGACTTCCACTCCATTGAAGGACCGTGCAAATGTTTTAGTTACCTCTTTATGAAAACCATTGAATTTTTCCAAAAATTGTAACCACCCAGCTTGCTGTAGCATTTCTCTAATTTGTGGGTAACCCTCCAAGTATTTGGTTCCGACTGGTTTGGACCTTACTATGAGACCCATGGCTTCTCTTCTCAACCTTCAATTTACTTCTCTTCTATCCACGGTGAGAATGACTGTTAAAGAGTTGTTTTTACCCCAAAGGTGCTTTCTCTGTTTATGCAGTAGGAATTAGCTACGGAAGGATGATATGAAGAGGTTATAGAATGAGTGAAATGTAGTGAGGGCGATTTACACGAATTAATGAGTTTGAGAGCCATCGTGGGAGAAAAGACCGCGAAAATATTTCGTGAGAAATTCAAAATCATCACTGAATACTTCGGCTTAGTGACGTGACTAATTAGGTCACTTCAGTACTTAACCATTAAGTTTTAAATGATGATTTGATATGGCGGAGTGGAGGGGATTTTGTCCAAAGTTTTTATGATAGGTTTTAATAGGCATGATCAACATGAATAATTAAAACAACTTTTTGAATTATACATGACTTAACTATACTATAACTTTCATGTTCTGTCATCATAATAATTTTACAACATTACCTTTGTCTTTCCTTTAATTTTTGTGGTTTTGATATGCTTTGTCCTCCTTTGAAAATCATTGATTCTTCAGTCTTCATAATTCCTTTTATTTTGCTTGTTGACATAGATGTGCAGGGTCAATTTGCTGTTGAACAAGTGTTGCTGGATAATTGCCTTCAGGATATCTGGCTGCAGAATGTCTAGCTGGCTGCAGAATGTCTGACTGGTTGCAGAATGTACCTGTAGGAACTTTGAAACATGGAATGGAATGTTGTATGAAATGGATCAGGAGTGAAGTGAAATGTAATGGAATGAAATGAATCACAATTGTGAAGTGGAATGAACCATAAAAAGTGGTCTGCAACTCGTGATTTGTAATACTCAATCTGCAGAAAGAGATCAAATTTAGAAATTTGAGATGGAAATGAAATGGACCATGAAATGGAGTGAATGAAGTATGGATGAATGGAGTGAATGAAATATGGATGAATGGAGTGAATGAAATATGAATGAATGGAGACATGATGGAGTGATACTTATGATTTTGTGATAGCTAATTGCAGAAAAAGAACAAATTTGAAAAGCTAAAGTGTCAGAAGGATTCTGATTTTCACTTTATCTTTTCTGTATAAACATGCTAATCAATGATTAGTTTTCATGTTTATACTTTTTTTTTTTTTTTCTATCTGATTTCAGAAAATATAATTAAGTTGATGAAGAAGAAGGATTCTTCTTCATTAACTTCACATCACTGTTCTCTTGGAATTTCTTGACAAATTCTTCTCTTGAAAGTGGCTTATGATACAGCTTCAATCTATGACCATTTACAAGAAAAGTGACCTTCTCTTCATCTATTGTCTTGATTTTTATTGCTCCATTGTCAAAAATTCTCATAATTTCATATGGCCCAAGCCAATGTGTTTGGAATTTACCTTGAAAATCTTTGAACTTTGAATCAAACAAGAGAGCCCAGTCACCTTCTTTGAACTTCTTTTCCTTGATGTACTTATCATGCCATCTAGTCCTTTGCTGTTGGACTATACTTGTTTTCTGAACTGCATCTTGTCTGATCTCATCTAATTCATTAATCTGCTCCAATCTGTGCTTTTGTGCCTCTGTTAGATCAAGTCCTAGCTAAACTGCCATTTTGAAAGTTTGAATCTGGAACTCTATGGGAAACAAAACTTGCTTTCCATAAACAAGTTCATAAGGAGTATGGCCTATTGTGCTTCTCCATGTAGTTCTATAGGCCCACAAGGCTTCAGGAAGCCTATCTACCCAATCTCTTCTATGTAAATGAACAGTCTTTGTTAGGATTCCTTCAATGACTTTATTAGTAGATTCCACTTGACCATTTGCTTGTGGATGATAAGGAGTAGATTTTCTATGCCTAATTTTGTACCTCTCCATCATTTGTTCCACTAGCCTCGATGTGAATTGAGCTCCTTGATCTGTAACAATTTCCCTTGGGACACCAAAACGAGTAAAAATATCCTCAAAAAGAAAATTAACTATAGATGCTTCAATTAGCAAAAAGTAATGGCTTGGCCTCTACCCATTTGGTAACATAATCAGTGCAAACTAATATATATCTCTTTTGTCTTGATGGAGGACTAATAGGTCCTACAAAATCCAAAGTCCATTTTTCAAAAGGTTCAATATGTACCTGAGGTTGTAATGGCATCTCACCTGAAGGAGAAGGTTTCCCTACCCTTTGGCAACTGTCACACCTTTGACATACTCTTTAGCATCTTTAAACAAGGATGGCCAATAATATCCTAAATGAAGGATCTTATAAGTTTTCCTTTTATCAGCAAAGTGTCCGCCACAAGGTTCATCATGACATGCTTTGAGAATCTCAGGCATCTCATCTTCCCGAACACATCTTCTAATGATCAAATCTGGACCTGTCTTGTACAACTCATTAGCAACCCATGAATATTTCGCACTGTCATAAATGATTTTTCTTTTTTTTTTGCATTCATTATTGAAGGAAATTTTCCTGAAACTAAATAATTAGCAATGTCAGCAAACCAAGGAGTTTGAGTAGAAATTTCAAAAAGATATTCATCAGGAGATTGATCTTCAACTGGAGTGTCATCTTTGATTTTTTGGAGTCTAGATAGGAAATCAGCTACTGTGTTTTGTTTTCCAGGCCTATCTAGAATGGTAATGTTGAATTCTTGTAAAAGCAATAACCATCTTATGACTCTGCCATTAGTAATTGATTTGTTCATTAGGTATCTAATTGCAGAATGATCTGTGTGAACAAAAGTTTCATAGCATGTTATATAGTGTCTGAATTTGTTTATGGCATGAACAACAACTAAAAACTCTTTTTCAGTTACAGTATAGTTTAACTCTGAAGGAGTCAAATTTTTACTGGTATAGTAGATGGCATAAGGAATCAGGTCTTTTTGTCCCAATACTGCTCCTAGAGTTGTATCCGAGGCATCTGTTGAAATATGAAAAGATAACTTCCAGTTAGGTCCCCTTAAAATAGGTGCTTCAGAAATTTTTGTTTTTAGGGTCTCAAAGGCTAACTGGCAATCAGGATTCCACTTGAATTCACAATCTTTGGTAAGTAATTTGAAAAGTGGAGATGCTATCTTGGTGAATTTTTCTATAAACCTTCGATAATATCCTGTAAATCCTAGAAAACTCCTAACATCTTTTTGACAACTTGGAATAGATAAGTTAGAGATGACTTCAACTTTTGACTCATCAACTCTAATCCCATCCCCTAAAATGTGATGTCCCAAAACAATTCCTTCAGTAAACATCATAAAACACTTCTCATGACTTAGTGAAAGATTTGCTTCTTTACATCTCTTTAAAAAAATTTCCAAGTTTGCTAAAGCTTCTTCAAATGTGTTTCCATAAACTGTGAAATCATCCATATATACCTCTACACAATCATGTATTAGATCTGAAAAAATTCCTAGTACTGCCCTTTGAAATGTTGCAGGTGCATTGCATAATCCAAATGGCAACACTCAGTAAGCATAGGTACCCCAAGGACAGTTAAATGTGGTTTTGTCTCGATCTTCAAGTGCTACTTGAATTTGGTTATAACCACTGAACCCATCTAAAAATGAGAAGTACTTTTTGCCTGCTAATGTATCTAACATCTGATCTATGAAAGGTAGGGTAAAATGATCTTTAAGAGTAGCTTTGTTTAATTCTCGGTAGTCAATACATACCCTCCATTTACCATTTTTATTTGGCACAATTACCAAAGAAGAAACCCACTGACTATCTGAAATGGGATAGATAAATTTGACATTTAACAATTTCTATAATTCTTCTTTAACAATTTCCCTAAGATTTGGATTCATCTGTCTTTGAGGTTATCTAATTGGTTTACAATTTTCCTCTATGTAGATGTGATGAGTGCAAGTCTTGGGGCTTATCCCTTTCATATCAGTGTACTCCCATGCATATGCAGAAGAATGTCTCTGTAATATCTTGACTAGCTCTTCTTGTTGAGATTTCTCTAGGTTCTTGTTTATGTTTAAAGTTTTTCCTGGAAATATCTCAATTGTAGAGCTGCCAAATCTATCCATGGAACAGAGAGACATCTGTCTTGATGATAAAAACTCAATGTTGGATTCTTCTTGAAATTGTTCATGTTTGTATTCCGAAGAGGATTCAAAGTCTTCTAAGGTATTCAAAATCTAGCTATCTTCACTAATTTCTGAAATTGTGAAGAGAGGTTGTAAGTCTTCTTCATCCTCTATCCATTGAGTATCATCTAATTCTGTAATTTTTTTTGCTGGAGGATATAAGGTAAATTTCTTGGTTGAACTACCATCAGAGATGTACATATTACCGGATCTACAACTAATGAAAGAATCATTTGTAGCTAACAAAGGTCTTCCTAATATAATAGGATGCCCTCCTAGATTGCTCTTAGGAGTTAGGATCATAAAATCCACAGGATACTCCCAAGAATCTAGGGACACTGGAATGTCTTCTATTACCCCATCAGGTTTGATCACAGATCTGTCTGCTAATTGTAATAATGTGGGTGTAAAAGAATATTAGGAAGTTTTAGTTTATCCATGATTTGTCTACTCATGATATTGATTGCTGCTCCTAAATCAATAAGTGTGTTTTGGATCTCAGTTCCATTGATTTGTATTTTAACAACTGGATTTCCTGGGTCTAGATACTTTGGAATGGCAATCTTACCTATCATGATATCTGCTATTTTTCCTGCCAGTTGAATTTTTTTTGTCTCTCTTATTCTTTTTCCTGTTTTCTTCATGCTCAACTCCTTTATTGTCTTTGCTAAGATTGGAATTTCCTTGATAGCTTTCAATAATGGGATCTTAATACAAACATTTCTCAGCTCATCTAGGAAATCATAATTAGGCACCATAATTTGTTTTTCTACACCTCTATCAATTTGTAATCTTTCTGGAAAGGGAGGTGTAGAAGTGGATGTTGATGGCTATTCTAATATAGGAGTTGGAATTATTGGTTCTTTTTGTTTTGATTTTTCAATGTTTGGGTCTTGGAAATGTGTGTTCTCTTCAAGCTTTTTATTCACCAATAGAGAATCTTTCTCAGAGTTGTTTTGCTCTTGTATGATTACAGAAGGTTTCTTCTTTTCAAGTATTCTTCCAGACCTAATTTGAACATCACTAAGGTCTAAAGGAGTAATAAAATAAGTTGGAAACTGTTGGCCTTCTATCATGTATGTATTCTGAGGATTTTTATTATTGGGGTTTGGTATGGGTTGGGCAGACAACTGATTTGTTTTTTGAGGAAATGGTAATGGAAGTGGTGGATTTTAAGGATTTTGTTGAAAATTCTGTTGAGGAGGGAAATGTGGATATGGTGGATATTGATAGTACTGAGAGTATCTTCCATAGGGATTTTGTGCTCCTTGCGCCCAAGTTTGAGATTGATTTTGGAATTGGGGCCAAGGTTGCTGCCAATAATTCCAATTTGGTGGGGGTTGATTATACATCTGATCATGGAATCCTTGTGTTTGAGGTCCTTGCCACGACCTTCTAGAGACAAAATTGAGAGATTCTATGGAATTTATAGAGGTTTCTTCTTGAAAGACAGCTTTAAGACCAAGAAGTGAAGGACAATTCTTGGTCTCATGTTTTTCTAAACAAATTACACAGGTCTCTACTACTTTTGCATCCAAAGGGCACTCTCTCAAGGCATGCTTCTTTCTACATTTGGGACAAAATATTGCTAAGGCATTAGATTCAATTTTCTGCTTGTTTTGTAACTTAATGATGTCTATTTGTTCACTAAGACTCCCCAAAATATCAAATTTGAATTCATCAAGAATGTGTCCTATTTATACCCTACTTACTGTCCCAGAAGCAGATTTACTTGCCCTTGCAAGAGCAGGGTCTCTTGGTCCTTTTACAGTTTTGGATTTCCCTCTTGAAAGGTTGATACATAATTCAACTATTTCAGGTAATGTGAGCTGAGATATATCCCCCTTTCCCATCATGTTAAAGATATCTAACCATTCATCCCTAATTGTCTTCAATAAGAGAGCTTTCAAAGTGTCTTGATCTAAGTTTTCCATTTTTGCCCTCTTGATGTTATAGTTAAACCTCTCCAACAAATCTTCCAAATTTTCATCCTCTTTTTGTAACATTTTAAACACTTCCTCCTTATGGTTGACTAGCATACAGTAATCCAAATACCTCTCTAGAAATGCTTGTTTCATGTCTTCCCATGTCCTAATAGAACTGTTGATCAAACTCATAAACCATTTTAATGTTGCTCCTTTCAATGTTGAAGGGAATAGTTTAAGTTTTTGAGTATCTTGTAAGTAGTCATAGGTTCTACATAGGACTTCAAATTCAAACAGGAAGGTTTCAGGGTCTTCAGTTTTGAGTCCATAAAATTTTGGAAGGACAGAGGGTGAAATGTTTTTCATAGTTGCATTGGTTTCTTCATCTACTATAGGAAACCCAAAAGAGCTTCCCATTTCTCTTCTACCTCTTCCTCTGCCTCCTCCTCCTTCTTCTCTACCTCTACCCCCTCATAATAGTGTGTGTTCTCCATTGAAAACTCCTCATCCCCATTCTTTTTCCATAGTTGATTCTTCTGTGGAAGTTGAAAATTTTATGTCCCAAGCAGGAGTCTCAGGATCTTCTTCTAAGACAGGTTCAGTGGATAAAGTGGAAGGTCTTTCTAATGGAATATCTGATCTTAAGTTCTCTGGAAGTCTAGGATCAGTAAAGGATGGAATGTGGGTTTGAGTTGGAGGTGTGCTGGCTCTTGGTCTTGGTGAAACAAGTGGTGTTCTAGGAATCAAGCTTCTGCTTCTTATGAATCTATCCCTTGAGTCTCTTTCTCTATGCATGTCATTGTTTTTGGGAGGTAAGAAACAAGGCTACCTAGTTACACTTCCCCAGCAATGGCGCTAAAATGTCTGCTCAACTTAGTGTTCCTAAATTGATGTCACAAATTGTCAACCAGGGCTAGTAAACTGTTGAAGTGAAGTGCACTATATGTGCCTAGGTATCTGTTTGTCACTACGTTGTGTTTAGTGTTTTTCCAATGTTTTTGATTTTGTGTTTTTATTCTAAGAGGAAAAGAACTAAGTGTTGGTAAAGAGAAGTTGTTGGTCACACTGAAACAGAGCAAAACCTATTCTAAACTATGTATGGCACTTGAGAACAGAAAATGCAATACTTTAACAAGAAAAATATCTCATAGCATGAACTCAATAACTCATAATGCTGGAAATATTGTCATTGATGGCAAAGGAATTGGCAAAGACAAGAGCAGCATCTAAACTATCCATAAGGAAAAAGAGACAAGGTAATAGATTGAAGGACAAATTGAATATCTGGCCAAGATCTGTATATGTTAATGAAGAACTGTGGAATTGTGCTAAGTATGGTTGAGTAAATCTGGTATATATATGACCTGTGTGATCAATTTCATAATGAGAAAAGGATACCTACGGTGCCTGGAAAGGAATGAAATCATTGTTGCAGAGTTAGGAATATGTATTATATGTGTATAGACTGATGCAATTACTGTGTGGAATCTCTTGAACCTCTGTATGAGTCTCTGCATATGGAGTTAAATGTGAAACCCTGTTGAGGAATCATGGTAATAGGATTCGAATTCCAGGATGAGACCTTCTTGTAATGAAGAACTGGCTTTGTTTAATATTTGCAGTCGTGGAACTACTTGGTTGAATATATGAGGGGCTCTCGAGGCATTCAGTGTATCCATTGAAGAACTTAATGATGGCAGAGATATGATGCTTTTGAATGTACAGGTAGAAGCGGAACTGTGACAAGATAGATCTCTGAAAAGGAAGGTTGATATGTTATATATATATCATAGAATAATTGAAGAATGAAATTGAATATTTGTAATGAAATCCCGTTGGAAATCTTATAAAAGATTGACCAGAGTTATAGCGCAAACCCAGACTAACCTTTGGAATTATGAACGAAACCTTGAGCGAAGGGCGGAACCTCGAAGGATGAACAGTGACGGCGGTTTATGGTTTTCATCGCACCGCTTTCAACAGGCAAGCGGTATTCAAGAGGTGGGGAGCAATTCCATAGAACGGGCGACACGCATCCCCGTACATTTTTACAAAACCGCTTTTCACTATGTGCCATCGCGCGTTATAGTTCGACCCAGGATGCCCAGCGATATCGTTGAACGCCGTTGATCTAGGAAGGGGTCATCGAACAGCTGTCATTCGTTGAAGATGCGCGAATATTAACACAGGTACGACGGGCCATCGCACGTTAACGTTCGGCATTGGAGGTCGAGCGATATGCATATACGCCGTTGAATCTGGAGGCTCGCGATCCAACGGTGATCGGGCGATGGACTTGCGCAAAGTTTATTTTGGTACGGTGGGGTGCATATGTGGGCCAGGGGTCAAAGGTTTATTGAAATATTAAACTATTTGAAAGCGTTGGATATTGTTTATAAAATCCGAAGGGTTAAACTTAAGGGATTAAAAACGTTGTAAATATATTTATTTATCAATTGATAAATAAATTAAAAAGAAATAAAAACCCCGTGGGCCAAACTAATGGAAATATTTTCAAAGGAATACCATTAGTGGTTCGTGGTTTTGACTCGTGGTTTTAGTAAAGGCAAAACTATATAAGGAGAAGAGAAATAGAGAACGTGTGGGCATTGTAAGGGTGGCGAATAAAATTTCTAAAAGAATCTCTGTATGGGTGAGCTCTGTTCTTAACTGATAAATCCGACACTACGATGGACCCATGAATATAATGATTTGACAATGATGAATCTCTAGTTCGAATGACGGACAAAATCATGAAGAACTGGTGTGAGTATACAGAAAATACATAAATCTGGTGACCGACAAGGTATGTCGTATGGAAACTGGTGGATCCAGTATGAAAATTGATGAAACATGGTCCGCAGAGGTGTTGAGGGTTGAAGCCTTCAGAGAGGGGGTTGTAGCTCCCTTCCAGTAGTAGCTGGTAAACGAGAGCAGGGGGTAGTAGCTCCCTTCCAGGAAAGTAAACGAGAGAAGGTTGCAGCCTTTTGCAGGTGGGTGCCTGTGTGCTGGTATAAGTCTGCATCAACATATATTGTAAGAAGTTTTCTCTATAATAAATATTGAAGACTGATATTACAGTAGTGGTGGTTTTCTCCCAAATTGGGTTTCCACCTTAAATCCTGGTGTTCATATGTGTTCTTTATGGTTGATGGTTTGTTCTGTTATTTTTGTTCATGCTTAATGATGCAATGCTCTAAGTAATGACATAATAAGATATCTGGACATACATGTTGGATGTTGTACTGTAACATATGGTTTAAGAGAAAGAAAATAAAAATTGTTCAGCCCTAAACACTGATTCACCCCTCCCCTCTTAGTATTTTTCGCAACAATTGGAATCAAAGCAGGTCCTTCTGAGAAAGCTTAGCCGCTAGAAGGAAGATCAAGCAAGATGAGTAAACAAGATGGAACAACATCTATCAGGCCTCCGCTCTTTAACAGAAACAATTTAATCTTCTGGAAAACAAGGATGAGATCCTATCTTCAGTCTCTGGGAGCAGATGTATGGGCAATTGTTGAACAAGGATATCAATATCCAGCTGCAGTGCCAACGGATCCGACGGAAAGAAATAATTATGAAACAAATGTAAAAGCGGTCAATGCTCTATTGGAAAGTCTAACTGAATCAGAATTTGTCAAAGTCATGCAACTAAATACAGCAAAGGCAATATGGGAAAAAATCATTCTAAGTTATGAAGGTGATGCAAAGGTAAAAAGTGCTAAACTCCAAACTCTCAGAATTCAATATGAGAATCTAAAAATGAAGAATGAAGAGAGCATTGCAAATTTCTTCTTACGTCTTGATGATATTGTAAATCGTATGAGAAATCTGGGAGAAACTATAACCGAATCTACTTTGGTTGAGAAAGTCTTAAGATCACTAACAACAAAATTTGAGTCAAAAGTTTCAGCTCTTGAAGAAAAGCAAGATCTTCAAAATCTTACTATGGTGCAACTTCATGGCATACTAATTGCATATGAAATGAGAAGAGAAGGATCATCTGAAGTTAAAGAGGCAGTGTTCAGAACTTCTACAAAAGGGAAGGAGGTACAAAAACTGGAAGGATCGGGATATATCTCAGAAGAATATGAGATAGACTTTGTAAAGAAACTTCAGCTTGGCACAAGACGATTCAGAGGTAAGCTTCCTTTCAAATTTTTTGATTGTGGAAGAGTTGGTCATTATGCTACTAAGTGTCCTCATAAAGAAACACATAACAAGGGGAAGGAAGTTACAAGAAGAAATAAGAATCGCTTTAGCACTAGAAAAATTTACTATACTCATGAAGACAGTGATGGGTTATCTGATAGTGAGGAGGAAGAATGTGAACAAGATCTTAGACATCTAATGGCATTTGAAAAGGAATCTAGAGAAGAAAAGGATACTTTTATGGATGCTCTAGAAGACAATGACTTTATTGATGAAAAAAATCAACTCAAAATTGGCTTAGAAGAGAGTAAAATAATCATAGAAACTTTGAAAAATCAACTTGAAGAAAAGGAGAAACAAAATGAGAAATTAGAGTGTGAAGTAGTAAGTCTAAGAAAATAACTTGAGAAAGTAAACACTCTAAATCTTAGATTTGCTAAAAGATCTGAAACATTAGATGAGATTACCAAGGTACAACATTCTCCTCTTATAAAGATAGGTTTTGGATATATCGGAGAATCTTCTCAAGCTTCAACACCAAATTATCTAAAAGCAGTTACAACTGGTTTACAACATGCTGCCACTCAGCAAGGGAATAAATAATCTGTGCAGGTAAAGCATGATCATCTCAATTCAAAGGACACTAACAGGAATGTCTTTCAAAGAAACACCAATCAACATTCATGTAGAAGATTTTATGATCGCAGAAATTTCTTCTTCAATGGACAATGTTTCTCATGTCACAATTTTGGTTATAAAGCTGTTCAATGTGTTGCATATAAAACCATCATGACAAGAGAAGCAAGAAAGAAAAGAATTGATATTGAAACAAAGAAGAATACTTATAACAAATTTTCTCCTCTTCAAAATGAAGTTGAATGTGCTTATTTCAATAACTTTGGCCATGAAGAATCTGAATGCAGGAGCAAATTTCAGCCAAAAGAACATGTTCCTTCAAGCTCCAAAGTATGGAAAAAGAAGGCATTACAGGTTGAAAATTGTGGCATAGCGTTATTTGCAGAAGATGAAGAAAACCAATGGTACATTGATAGTGGATGCTCAAGACACATGACAGGTGATAAAGACAAACTTCTTGCATATAGCGCTCTAGAAAAGGAAAAGAATGTTACATTTGGAAATGATACTCCTGCGATCATTAAGGGAAAAGGGTCTGTTTTTCTAAAAGAAAAGGTGAAAGCTAATGAATTCATGTATGTGGATGGATTAAAGCATAAATTGTTAAGTGTAAGTCAAATGTGTGATCAAGGAACTGAAGTTGTCTTTAGCTCAAAAGAATGTGTGGTACGTGATCTCGATATAGGCAAAGCAATTATAAAAGGAAAAAGAACTCCAAACAATCTGTATATATTGAAGAACTGCAAAGAACAATGTTATTTGAGTAAATATTCAGAAAATTGGCTATGGCATAGAAGGTTGGGGCATCTGAGCTTCTCTCAAATCAACAAATCAAGCAAACTTAAAGCTGTTCGTGATCTTCCCAATATTACTCTACCTGAAAATATCATATGTAAATCTTGCCAATTCGGTAAGCAAACCATAGTACAGTTTAATGCCAAGGAAGGATCATCAAGTAAGCCTCTTGAACTCATTCATACTGACATATGTGGACCTATGAGGAAAAGGTCACCACGTGGTGAAGAATACTATATCTTATTCATTGATGATTTCTCTAGAATGTGTTGGATTGGGCTGCTTAAACACAAAGATGAAGCATTTGAGAAGTTTCAGATCTTCAAAGCACTAGTTGAGAATGAATTAGATCTAAAAATCAAGTGTCTCAGATCTGATCGAGGAGGATAATATACATCAGATGAATTTCTTGAATTTTGTGAACAACATGGCATAAAAAGACAGTTTTCTGTAGCTGGCACTCCACAACAAAATGGTGTTGCAGAAAGAATGAATAGAACAGTTCAACAAATGGCTAGAGCTATGCTTGATGATTCCGGAACACCTGACACATTTTGGGGAGAAGCAGCAAATACAGCAGTAAACATTCTCAACAAAGCACATGTTCATGTAAATAGTGATAAAACTCCATATGAACTCTGGTATGGTAATTCTCCCACTATAAAGCATTTTAGAATTTTTGGGAGAAAATGCTTTATCAAGAATAATGATGAAAAACTTGGCAAGTTTGAACCCAGAGCAGATGAAGGAATATTTCTTGGTTACTCCTCTAGGAGTAGGGCATATAAATGTTACAATAAAAGACTTTAGAAGATTGTTGAATGTATTGATGTTGTTATTGATGAGTCTCCTGCAGCTCCAAAAGAAGAAAAGCAAACAACAGATGAAGATGATGATGACACATATCCTTCTACATCAAATAATAATGATACAAACAGTGAACCCAGTGAAGAACCCGGAGATGATTTGTCCGAAAAGGCTCCATCTATATATGTTCAAAAGAATCATCTAGAATCTCAAATTTTGGGAGAAAAGGGATCAAGTGTACAAACAAGAAGGTCTCTGGTAGGATCTTCTAGCAATCTGGCATTTCTGTCCACTATTGAACCTCACAGTGTCAGTCAAGCTAGCAAGGATGAATGCTGGATTCAAGCCATGAATGAAGAGCTTGATCAAATTGAAAAGAATCACACTTGGGAATTAGTACCAAGACCTCATGACAAAAAAAATGTCATTGGAACTAAATGGATATTCAAAAACAAGTTATATGAGAATGGGGATGTTATAAGAAGTAAAGCTAGACTTGTTTGCAAGGGGTATGCTCAACGATAAGGTATAGACTTTGAAGAAAATTTTGCTCCTATAGCCAGACTTGAAGCCATAAGAATGTTTCTTGCTTTTTCAAGCTTCCAACAAATCAAAGTTTACCAAATGGATGTTAAATCTGCCTTTCTAAATGGTGATTTAGAAGAAGAAGTTTATATAGAACAACCAGAATGATTCATTTTGGGAAATGATGAAAAACTTATTTGTAGACTTAAAAAGGCTCTATATGGTCTCAAACAAGCTCCAAGGGCATGGTACTATCGTCTCGACAAATATCTTCATCAACAAGGATTTTCAAAGGGATCTGCTGATAACAACTTATACACAAAATCTGAAAATGACAAACTGTTGATTGTAGTTGTATATGTTGATGATATCATTTTTGGAAGTAATGAAGAGTCTATGAGTCAGAAATTTGCTTCTAATATGCAGCAATAATGTGAAATGTATTTACTTGGGGAACCAACATTCTTTCTTGGCTTGCAAGTGAAACAAGCAACAGATGGTATATTCTTATCATAAGAAAAGTACATCAAGCAAATCCTGAAGAAGTATGGCATGGAATATTGCAAACCTATAAGTACACCAATGATAACCAGATGTAATCTCAACTCTAATGATGATTCCCCCACCGTAAATCAACCAGAATACAGATCTATGATAGGAAGTCTACTTTATCTCACGGGGACAAGACCAGACATCATGCATGCAGTTGGGATTGTTGGATGATTCCAAGCTAATCCAAAAGAGTCTCATCTTCAGGCTGTGAAAATAATATTCAAATATCTACAAGGAACTCAAGACTTTGGACTATGGTATCCAAAGAATGTTGATCTTACTCTTCATGCATACACTGATGCAGATTGGGCTGGAAGTGTTGATGATTGGAAAAGCACTAGTGGTGGTGCATTCTTTATGGGGCCCTGGTTAGTATCTTGGTTTAGCAAGAAGCAAAGCTCCATTGCCTTATCTACAGCAGAAGCAGAATATGTGGCTGCAGCATCATGTTGCACTCAACTTCTCTGGATGATGCAAACCCTACAAGACTTTCAAATGAAATGTTCACCTCCTATCTCCATTATGTGTGATAATACAAGTGCCATTAGTATCTCAAAGAATCCTGTTATGCATTCCAATACCAAGCACATTCCCATCAAATATCACTTCTTACGTGAACAAGTGATTGAACAAAAGGTGAAATTGGAGTATGTTTCCTCCAAAGAACAAGTTGCTGATATATTTACCAAACCTCTACCCAGGGAAGTGTTCAAATATCTCAGACAGAAACTATGAGTAGTCTCTGCCATGCAGAGGATCAGGTCTACTTAAATACAGAAGATTAAATTGGTTGTGAAGTGGTGTTGGACATCTCTGAATGCACAGGCTCAGGGGGAGCATTGGTCATATTATGTTTGAAGATGCTGCATGATCTCAGGGGGAGCATGGCATTATCAGTTCAAATGATCTTGACCAAAATCTTTGCCATTGATGTCAAAGGGGGAGGAAAAGCAACAAAGGTCTTATGTAAGGCCATCAAAGGAAGAGTATTGCCATCAATGCCAAAGGGGGAGATTGTTGGAAATATTGTCATTGATCGCAAAGGAATTGGCAAAGACAGGAGTAGCATCTAAACTATCCATAAGGAAAAAGAGACAAGGTAAAATATTGAAGGACAAATTGAATATCTGGCCAAGATTTGTATATGTTAATGAAGAACTGTGGAATTGTGCTAAGTATGGTTGAGTAAATCTGGTATATATATGACATGTGTGATCAATTTCATAATGAGCAGAGGATACCTACGGTGCCCGAAAAGGAATGAAATCATTGTTGCAGAGTTAGGAATATGTATTATATGTGTATTGACTGATGCAATTCCTGTGTGGAATCTCCTGAACCTCTGTATGAGTCTCTGCATATGGAGTTAAATGTGAAACCCTATTGAGGAATCATGGTAGTAGGATTCGAATTCCAGGATGAGACCTTCTTGTAATGAAGAATTGGTTTTGTTTAATATTTGCAGTCGTGGAACTACTTGGTTGAATATATGAGGGGCTCTCAAGGCATTCAGTGTATCCATTGAAGAACTTAATGATGGCAGAGATATGATGCTTTTGAATGTACAGGTAGAAGCGGAACTGTGACAGGATAGATCTCTGAAAAGGAAGGTTGATATGTTATATATATATCATAGTAGAATTGAAGAATGAAATTGAATATTTGTAAGGAAATCCCGTTGGAAATCTTATAAAACATTGACCAGAGTTATAGCGCAAACCCAGACTAACCCTTTGGAATTATGAACGAAACCTTGAGCAAAGGGCGGAACCTTGAAGGATGAACAATGACGGTGGTTTATGGTTTTCATCGCACCGCTTTCAACAGGCAAGCAGTATTCAAGAGGTGGGGAGCGATTCCATAGAACGGGTGACACGCGTCCTCGTACGTTTTTACAAAACCGCTTTTCACTATGCGCCATCGTGCATTATAGTTCGACCTAGGACGCCCAGCGATATCGTTGAACGTCGTTGATCTGGGAAGGGGTCATCGGACGGCTGTCATTCGTTGAAGATGCATGAAGATTAACACAGGTACGACGAGCCATCACATGTTAACGTTCGGCATTGGAGGTCGAGCGATATGCATATATGTCGTTTAATCTGGAGGCTCACGATCCAACGATGATCGGGCGATGGACTTGCGCGAAGTTTATTTTGGTACGGTGGGGTGCATATGTGGGCCAGGGGTCAAAGGTTTATTGAAATATTAAACTATTTGAAAGCGTTGGATATTGTTTATAAAATCCGAAGGGTTAAACTTAAGGGATTAAAAACGTTGTAAATATATTTATTTACCAATTGATAAATAAATTAAAAAGAAATAAAAACCCCGTGGGCCAAAATAATGGAAATATTGTCAAAGGAATACCATTAGCAGTTCGTGATTTTGACTCGTGGTTTTACTAAAGGCAAAACTATATAAGGAGAAGAGAAATAGAGAACGTGTTGGCATTGTAAGGGTGGCGAATAAAATTTCTAAAAGAATATCTGTATGGGTGAGCTCTGTTCTTAACTGATAAATCTGACACTACGATGCACCATGAATATAATGATCTGACGATGATGAATCTCTGGTTCGAATGACGGACGAAATCATGAAGAACTGGTGTGAGTATATATAAAATACATAAATCTGGTGACCGGCAAGGTATGTCGTATGGAAACTGGTGGATCCAGTATGAAAATTGATGAAACGTGGTCCACAGAGGTGCTAAGGGTCGAAGCCTTCAGAGAGGGGGTTGTAGCTCCCTTCCAGTAGTAGCTGGTAAACGAGAGCAGGGGGTAGTAGCTCCCTTCCAAGAAAGTAAACGAGAGAAGGTTGTAGCCTTCTGCAGGTGGGTGTCTGCGTGCTAGTATAAGTCTGCATCAGCATATATTGTAAGAAGTTTTCTCTATAATAAATATTTAAGACTGAGATTACAGCAGCGTTGGTTTTCTCCTGAATTGGGTTTCCACCTTAAATCTTGGTGTTCATATGTGTTGTTTATGGTTGATGGTTTGTTCTGTTATTTATGTTCATGCTTAATGATGCAATGCTCTAAGTAATGACATAATAAGATATCTGGACATACATGTTGGATGTTGTACTGTAACATATGGTTTTAAGAGAAAGAAAAGAAAAATTGTTCAGCCCTAAATACTGATTCACCCCTCCCCTCTCAGTATTTTTCCCAACACATAACATGAACTCAGTCCAATTCATTCATTAGAAATATGTTGGAATAATTTGATAAAATGATAAGTTTAATGTAATGAGGTTCTTCTAAGTAAACAACAATCTACAATATCATAGAGAAAATCTCGTCCATGGCTAGAAATTTGTTGGAACACATTTGGAAAAAGATAGTCTGCAACCTAGTGAAGAATTCTACTCTAAATTAACCTATGACACCGAAATTAATCCATTCCACAACTCAAAATATCACTGTTAAACCTCATTTAAGAATTAGAAATATTTTGGAATAGCTTTGGAAAAGAGGCAGTTTGTGAAATTATGAGAAGTTGCAGAATAGTCAAGACTTCAAAATGACATTACCAATTCTTGTTCCTGTGATGATGATGTGTTAGTAGAAATTAAGAACATGAGTGGTTTGTAAATAATCAAGGCCATCAAGTCTAACTTAACAACTAGAATACAACTGACTAATAAAACTAAAAATACAATGGATAAAACTGAACTAGAATGCAATCATTCAAACTTGAAATACAGTGAACAGAATTGAACTAGAGTGCCATTAACCTCTGGAGTTTTACAACTAAACTAAAATGCAACTAATCACTGAAATACTACAACTCTGTCTCATTCGGTGTTAGTGGTATTTTGGAACAATTCATAGAACAAGACTGCCTGTAACATGTGATGTAAATGAGCATAAAAACGTAAAGTTCAGAAAAACGCAACTAAGCTCTAAAACACCACAGCTAAGTCTCATTTAGTGTTAGTGATATTTTGGAATAATTCGTAAGAACAAGACTAGCTGTAACAATTGATGTAATTGAGCACAAAAACGTAAAGTTCAGAAAAATGCAACTAATTCCTAGAATATTACAGTTATATCTCATTCAATGTTAGTGATATTTTGGAACAATTCATAAGAATAAGACTGGTTGTAGCATCCAATGCAAGTGAGTATAAAACACAAAGTTCATAAAATTTCTTAAGCTAGGAATGCAACAAGGCTAAAGTTACTTATCTAAACAATGTGCACAGAGCTTCTCGGGCAGTAGGGGCCCTATACCACCGGTTTAGCATACAAATCTCCTCAATATTGCCTCAGATCTTGCAATAAAGCGGTACTTCTTTCATTAAAGGAAAATTATTTCAAAAACAGAGTATTACGGTCTTTTGAGATCTAGCAACAAAACATCAATCTAGCTAGCTGTCTCTCGGTCTTCCAAGTCATTCTTATAAAAGAAATACATAACTACCCTTGAGAAGAAACATGAAAAAGTGTCTTTTTCAATCAAAATCAAATTAGAACTCTTATGGAAGCCTCGTACTTTGTTGGAGACATCTGTAGAGTCCCTGTCCTTGTAGGAATCTGCTTCTTGGCTTTGATCTCTTCCACGTGCATAACCACCTGTAGCTTCTTGCTCAGACTTCGTAGAGAGCAATAAATGATGTGGGAGTGTTGTGGAATTCAACCATATGCATTTTTCCTTGAAGTGACACCTGTAACCTGTGAGAACATGAAGATAGCTGCGGAATAGGCGACTGGCTACAGAATGGCTGCATTCTGTAGCTGAGTCTAGTCAAAAATTACTACAACAAAAAAACCATGAAAATATAGCAAGTCAGTCATTGTATACATTCCTAAAGTGAATTTAATCAATCCTATTGACCATTTAAGCCTGTAATTGATAAGGGACAAAGGAAATGAAGTGAAATTTGGTGAAGGGAAAGGACATCTTTGGGGCTTAACATACCCCCACTGTAAAGTTTTTGCATGTCCTCATGCAAACAACTCATATATTTTGAGACTTTTGCTAGGACATCTAGGCTCCTTTTCTGCTTTGCCTGATAGTCAATGGCCTCCTAGGCTTCTTTATGACCAACTTGAATCTCAAATTTATAAGTGCCCTGCTCAACTTTTTGTTTTTCTTCTTCAATTTCTCACTAGCCTTGTACAATTTTTCCATTTGTAGAGAGAGAGTTGTATTCATATCACTTTTCAACTTAACCTGCTCCCTTAAAATGTCATTCTCATTCTTGATATGCCTATTGAGTACTTCTAACTCATATTTATCTCTTCTTAGCATATCAATTGCAGATTCTGGTGGGCTAGGAGTTCTGTCTCTACTTTCTGAGGCTCTCTTCTCTAATGTCTCAACATAATTATAAATTTGTTGTTGTCCTGGGTCTATCTCCAAAGCTTCTTCATCAAGATCCTCTTCATACTGGTACTCAGGTGATCTAGCAGTTGGTGTCTCGATGCTTTCTCCCATAAACTCAAGACAAACTACAAGGCAAATCATGTATATGTCATTTCTTCTTTCTCCCATAAGGCAAACTTTAAGGCAAGCCATGTACATCTGTCATTTCTCGCATAAACTTTAAGGCATTTGCAATAAGGAAAATACTAGTGTTTTTGGAAACCATGTACATGTCATTTCTCCAATAATATTTAAGGCATTTGTTAGTGTTTTTGGGAACCATGTACATGTAATTTCATCCATAATTTTAAAACAAACCATGTATATGTCATTTATTCCATGCATTTGCAATAAATGTTAATTTCATATATTTTATTAAATTTGTTTTTTTACGAATCAAAAAATCCACTAAATATGGTTCAAAAAATGGACATTATGCATATATGTTTCTTGCTAACCCAATCCAGGGAAAACAATGATTACATATGTGCTTTGCAATATTGCGACTAACAAGGCACTCTAAAGGAAAATAAATATACTAAGAAGAACAACAAACAACGAGACATATTATATTGCATTGATAGAATACTTGAGAACAACTAAGAAATATGGATCAAATGGAATTGTAGTTTTCACCAATTCTGAAATTGTGTGCAACCAGATGAAAGGTGTGTACCAAGTTATGAAGGAGACACTAAAACAACTGCATAGAAAAACAAAAAAATATTGTTAGACAATTTCAATTTTTAGTATAAAACATTGTGCAAATGTCAATAAGATGTCTGGTGATCTATTGTGTGAGGCAATGTCAATTCAAGATTCATCTTTCAAAAATGAATTAATAGATTAATTAGTATTATATGGAGCAATGCCAATTCAAGATTTATCTCTAAAAAATGAATTAGTGTTGAAACACTCTCGAAAATTTGTTGATGGACATTGCAACATATATTTGATTCGTATGTGTTTTTTACTTATAAATGCACCATTTTTAATGACCATGTGATTTTTTTCAATTTTATACCAAGTGTGCTCCCACTATGTAAAGCGCAACTTGGTGAACTTCACATTTTTATAAAATTCAAATGTGAGGACTTCAACAATTTTTTGTTTAAATTGAGTTGCACACAACAATTAGTAAATGCTTTGAAAGTTGTGTTTTACATAATTTGTGTACTAAATTACATTAATTTTTTGAAATTTTTTTAATCTATATTAAATAATAATTTAATAATTGTAAATTTCCACTATAAATATATCCATATATATCATGGAGAATGAAAGATTATCAATAAAATCCTATACTTCTACGAGAGGGAGATCATGGATCAAGGGATGTTCATCATATTTATTTTGAATGTGCATGTTTTTAAATGACATTTGGATATATAATCTTATCTCCATACATACATGTATGTATACATGTGGAAATAATATTTTTATTGACTATATATATAATTTTATCCTCATGTACATACATGTATACATATGGAATTGATATTTTAATGAATTTTAGCAGTTAATTTAGTTTGTAATAAATTTTATTTTTTTATTTTTTAGGAGTTAGGAGGACAAGAGTGTCTACTCCATCAATGAAACATGGTTATGGTTCATGCAATCGTGGTATGGTTCACCCAATTTAATCAATCATATGTTCATGTATTTATATGTATGAATGCATTTTTGAATTGATTATAAATCGATTTTTTTTATGAAGCTTTCATCTCGTCGTGTGAGGTTGGTGATGATACACATTTTCCTGGAGGCCCATCAATAGGTGGTGGCCAATTGCGTGAGGGTGGTGATATGTATTCCTTCAGAGGCCAATCAATAGATGGTTGAGTTGGTTCTCAACCAATCGGTGGTCGTTTTGATTCTCAACAGTCTCAGAGTGATCATGATGATGACCAATCATATCAAGTGGCCATCAATCTTAATATTATTTTTATTCAATTTGTACAAATTTTTTTACATGTTTTTTTATTTATAAAAAAATTTATATATTGATGCAGAGATTGAAAATGTTGCTCCAAAAAAAACATAGGACATAACGCATTATTCAAGAATAAGGTTGTACACCAACCACTAATTACCTGTCTGACATTTCCGATATATCTTGGGAAACAAACATGCAAGAATGCATATTACAAATGTGTCAACATCTTCATTCAAAATTGAAGAAAGATCTTGTGTCTTTGAAATTCCCTGTTGAGAGTCGAAAAACTTAGAAATAGTTACTCACTTTTTAAGCAAACTAGTAGATGTGTACCTAACGCTTGGGCCAACAACTGATACTTTTGTAGAAGTAATGAGAAAAAGAAATGAAACAATGATGGGTCCTGATATATAGAAGGTTGTTAAACAAAGTGTTATAATATAAATGACCATGTTTATGTTTAATTTCAAAGAATGGTTGAAAAAAAAGATGCTAAAGGTGCAATATTTCAAGTACCCTGATATAGCTAGCTATTTGTATGATAGACACCTTGTTGCCTATGGAAGACTTTCATGGAGTGACAATGTTATTCTTTATTTTAAAAAATTATTTTATGCAGAATTATTTTTGGGAATGAAACCCAATTATAATGATTTTCCCTCTAAATTTTTTGGTCTTGGGAAATGTTGATTATGTGATCGTAGCGGCATTATGCGTGATGCTGAGTTGTTTCGCCCTGAACTTCCATTGGTTAGTCGACCACTTTGTGTCGAAACTTTGCTGTTAGATATGGATGCCACTTCTCAAATTAGTCAAGAAGCAATGGACACCATCATTGACAATGTTTATAGTTGACTTGGTGAAGTTGATGTTTGTCTGAATTGACAAAGAGCACCGGAAAATGCACATGTTGATTTTGTATATCATAGAAATGATGAGGTAGAAAACATGAGTGTTGAAGATATCATAACATATGAAAAAAATTGTCACAATGTTTGGTAGGACCTAATTATTTATAAGCAAGAGGTCAAGGAATTGGTATGTCTTAATCGTTAGGTGATTATTTTAACACATGTACAATTTGTTAGATTAACATATACAAAAAAATGTATATATATATATATATATATATATATATATATATATATATATTATAAATTTTACATGTGTTAAAATAATTGAACTTTAACCAGTAACACATATTGTTCCATGTCCTCTTCCTCATAAACAATCGGGTCCTGCTAACCATTATGACAATTATTTCCATATGTTTTGAGATTTTCAATACTAATTTTTTCAATATCTTCATCCGTATAATAATTAATTAGCGCATGCATTCTCATGTGCTCTTTGTCGATTCAGACAAACATTGACTCCACCGAATCCACTGTGAACATTGTCAATGATGGCATCTCTTACTTTTCAATTAATTTGAGAAGTGACTTCCATCTCTGACTGCAAAATTTCGATAAGAAAAGATTGACTATCCAATGGTGGCTCAGGGCAAGACACCTCAACATCACGCCTAGCGCCTCGACGGTCATATAATCGACCTTTCCTAGGATCAAAAAATTCAGAGAGAGGGTCATTATAATTTGGTTTCATTTTCAAAAAGAATTCTGCATAGAAGAATTTTGCAAAATAAATCGGAACCTCGTCGTTCCATGGGAGTCTTCCATCGCCCGCAAGGTGTCTATCATACAAATAGTGAACTATATGAGGGCGCTTGAAATATTTCACCTTCAACATATTTATTTTTCGGCCCTTCTTTGAAATTAAACATAGACTTTGAAATTTTTGTTGTAACTATTTGTTTAAAAATCTCCCATTTATTGGGACCCATCACTGTTTTTTTTTTCCTCATGACTTCTACAAAACTATCAGTGGTTGGCCCAAAGTTTCGGTACACATCTACTAGTTCGCCTAAAGAGTGTGTAACTATTTCCAAGCTTTGTCGACTCTCAGCAAGTAGAGTGAAAGCCACAAGATCTCTCTTCAATTTTGCATGAAGATATTTACACCTTTCTAAGTTCTATTGCTGCATGTTTGTTTCCCAAGGTATATTGGAAATGTCCACTGGATAAGTCGTGGTTGGTGGAAAACCTTCTTCTTAAATAACGCGTTCTGCCCTATGTCCTTTTTTAGCAGCATTTGGAGTAGCATTTTCAGTCTCTACATCAATATACAAGATTTTGTATATTAAAAAAAATGTAAACAAATTTGTACAAATTGAATGAAAAAAATATTCAAATTGATGGCCACCTCGATGTGCTTGATTGACATCTTGCCCATCCTGAGACTGTTGAAAACTAGAACGGCCCTTCTGAGAACCAACACGACCATCCATTGATTGACCTCTAAGGTAATACATATCACCACATTCATGCAATCTGTTATCACTTACTGATGACCTTCTAAGGGAATGTGAACCACCACCAACCTCACGAGATGAGAGAGAGGCTTCATAAACAAATATGAAATTATAATCAATTAAAAAATACATTCATACATATAAATACATGTACATATTAACTGATTAAATCGTGTGAACCATACCACGATTGCGTAAACCATGGGCATGATCCATTGATGAAATATACACCCTTCTTCTCTTGGCTCCTAAAAAATAAAAAATGAAATTTATTAATAACTAGTTTAACTCACAAAATTGATAAAATATCAATTCCATATGTACACATGTATGTATATGTATGGAGACTTAATATTATATTTAAATACCATGAACATCCTTCAATATTTGATCCATTTCTCGTAAAGATATGAGATTTTGTTGATCTTCGTCATTCATTCTCCATAATATATATATCTATAATGGATATTTACAATTATTTTTTTAAATTACTATTTAAAATAAATTCAAAATAAATTTTAAAAAATTAATGTAATTTAGTGTACACATATTATATAAAACACAACTTTAAAAGCACTAATTGATGTAGAGTAATTTTTTTTTCTTTATAAAAATGTCAAGTTCACCAAATTGCGTTTTACATAGTAGGAGCACATTTGGTATAAAATTGAAAAAAATACATAGTCATTACAAAATAAGTGTGAAACTCCATTTTAAAAAAAAATGTTGAATTTCTCGCATTTTAATTTTATAAAAATGTGAAGTTCACTACTTGTTGCAAATGTGGAGTTCACCAAGTTGCACTTTACATGGTGTGGTGGGAGCACACTTGGTATATAATTGAAAAAAACACATGGTCATTAAAAAAGATGCATTTATAAGTACAAAACACACACATATCCAAGATATGTTACAATGTCCATCAATAAATTTTGAAGGAGAGTGTCTCAACACTAATTCATATTTGAGAGATGAATCTTGAATTTTTTAAGAAGAGTGTCTCAAAAGAAATTCATATTTGAGAGATGAATCTTGAATTTTTGAAGAGTTCTCAAAACTAATTCATCTTTGAGAGATGAATCTTGCATTGGAATTGCCATGTATAAATCTAACTCATCTATTAATTCATCTTTGGTAGATGAATCTTCAATTGGCATTGCCCCACACAATAGATCAATAGACATTTTATTCACATTTGTACAATGGCTTATGTTAAAAATTTTAAATTGGCTAACAATATTGTTTGCTATTACATGCATTTTTTTTAGCCTCTTCTTTTTAAATCGGTACATGACATTCATCTGGTTGTACACAAGTTCATAATTGATGAAATCTACAATTTCATTTGATCCATACTCCATAGTTGTTCCCAAGCCTTCTATCAATGCAATATAATATGTCTTGTTGTCTGTTGTTCTTCTCGGTATATTCATTTTCCTTTGGACGACTTTGCTAGTTACAATATTGGAAAACACATATTTAATCACTGCTTTATTTGGATTGGGATAGCAAGAAAGATCTAATCTCCATTTTTCAACCATATTTAGTGGGTTTTTTTATCCCTGAAAAAAATAAATTCAATAAAAATATATTAAATTAACATTTATTGCAAATTCATGGGAGAGATGACACATGTGCATGAGATAAATTAAATGTGCATGGTTTATCTTAAAGTTTGACTTAAAGTTTATGGTAGAATTGACAGCGAGAAATGAGATGCGTTAAATATTGTATTGCTTCGAATTTAAGGGAGATTTATGACACATATACATGGTTCATGCATGGCTTGCATGAAAGTTTGCCTTAAAATTTATGGCATAAATCACATCTAGAAATAACATGTATTAAGAAAGGATGAGATCCAGAGGCTACTTGGCTCTTTACATGCCTTAAGAAAGGATGAGATCCAGAGGCTACCTAGTGCTTTACAGACTGCTTTAGAACTTCTAGAAGTTAAGACTCAACCAACAAACTAAAATCTTATAGAAGTTCAACCAATTTAGGTTTAGTTTTTAGGATTTAAAGTTTGCCTTGAATTAATGGGGGAAATATTTGAGTTTGGGGGATACTATCCTATGAGAATTCAACCACTTTAGGTTCAGTTTTTAGGCCTTAAAGTTTTCTTTTAATTAATGGGAGAAAGCCTTTAGTTTGTGGGAGAAATGACATTTACATGGTTTGCATAATTATTTTATGCACTTACTAAAACAACTAGTTGTGGTGGTTGCTGAAGTTATGTCAAAAGTCACACCTAGAGTTCGTGGGAAAAATGAAATAGAAATGACACATGCCTTAAAGTTTTTCTAAACGTTTATGGGGGAAAGGTGAAATGACACATGTACCAGGTTTGCCTTTGAGTGGTAGTGGTTTATGGATATTAAAATGAAGAACTTCTATTTTTGTTTGAGAGATTAACTGTAGGGGCATTTACTGGATATGTCACTTTTGAGAAAATATGAGATCCAGAGGCTACCTAGCCCTTTACACACTCTGCCTTTAGAACTTGTAGAAGTTAACACTCAACAAATAGACTAAAATCTTATGGAAGTTGAAAATCCTATGAGAGTTCAGCCACTTTAGGTTCAATTATTAGGCCTTAAGGTTTGCCTTAAATTAGTGAGATAAAGCCTTTAGTTTGTGGGAGAAATGAAATTTACATGGTTTGAAAAATTATTTTATGCACTTACTAAAAACATGCTTTAAAGTTAATCAGAGAAAGACAACATGACACATGCTTTAAAAACTTGGACTAAGAATTTATGGGAAAAATGACGCATGTATGGAAGAAATGACATGTACACAATTTGCTTTAAAGTGGTTGTGGTTTATGGATATTAAAAGGAAGAAATTCTATTTATATCTATTTTAGAGATTGAATGTAGCGCCATTTACTGGAAATGTCACCTTTCAAAAAAGATGAGAGTCAGAGGCTACCCGACCCTTTACAGACTTTGCCTTTAGAAATTATAGAAGTTAACACTACCTGGCCTTTTACAGACCTTGTCTGTAGAATCTTGTAGAAGTTAACACTCAATAGACAGACTAAAATACTATGGAAGTTCAGCCAATTTAGGTTCAGTTTTTAGGCTTTAAAGTTTTCCTTTAATTAATGGGAGAAAGCCTTTAGTTTTAGAGTAACCTTATAAAATGATTTAATGTGAAGATAATATTTTACCTACAAAACAATGGAATTGAAGGCTGTGCTTAAATATCAAAGTTCTGTTATGACAAATTACTTATGTCCTTAATAAGAAGTATGATTTAACACTTATCAAATTGTTTAATAATTTATAATAATGTCATTTTTGGCTTGTAATATCATTCATCTTTGATATGTACAATAATTTTACAACTTCAACATCAACCTACACTATCATCATAAATGATTTATGTCCTTAATAAGAAATATGATTTAGCACTTATCAAATTGTTTAATAATTTACAATAATTGATATGTACAAGAATTTTACAACTTCAACATCATCCTACATTATCATCATATCACTGTAGCTATGTCAATCTAGATTATTTCATTAATACACTCCACTTTTAACATTTTACAAGAATAAAACAACATGGAGGGTGTAAATTTAGGTACATTAATAAAATACAACCATGTTGATCTAGATTATTAAGATCCATTACATCATATTTAACACAATCTAGATTATTTATTTCCATTACATCCTAAAACACTCCACTTTTAACATTTTAAAAGCATAAAGCAACATGGAAGGTGTAAATTTAGGTACATTAATAAAATATAGCCATATCAATCTATATTAATAAGATCCATTACATCATAAAACACTGTATTTTTAACATTTAACATTTTACTCCATTTGAGTTTGGAGGATCCTATCCTATGGAAGCTAAGCTACTTTCAGTTTTTAGGCCTCAACTTTTGCCTTGAATTAATGGGAGAAAGCCTTGAGAAATGACACATGCTTTAAAGTTAATGGGAGAAAGCCAATGAAACATGCTTTAAATTTTTCCTTAAGAGTTTATGGGAGAAATGACACATGTATGTGGAAAATGACACATGTACACAATTTTCCTTAAAGTGGTTGTGGTTTATGGATATTAAAATACATGTATACATATGGAATTGATATTTTTATTAAATTTGTCAGTTAATTTAGTTTGAAATAAATTTTTAATTTTTTTAATTTTTTAGGAGTTATGAGGACAAGAGTGTCTACTTTATCAATGGAGCATGGTCATGGTTCATGGAATCGTGGTATGATTCACCCATTTTAATCAATCATATGTACATGTATTTATATGTATTCCTACGGAGGCCAATCAATGGATGGTCGTGTTGGTTCTCAACCAATCAGTGGTCGTTCTGGTTCTCAATAGTCTCAGGGTGAGCATGATGATGGCCAACCATATCAAGGTGGCCATCAATATTAATAATATTTTCATTCAATTTGTATAAATTTGTTTACATGTTTTTTTTATTTATACAAAAATTTATATATTGACGCAGAGGTTGAAAATGTTGCTCCAAATATTGTTTCAAAACGACATAGGACATAACGCGTTATTCAAGAAAAAATTTGTACACCAACCACTAATTATTCTTCTAAAATTTCTGATATATCTTGGAAAACAAACATGCAAGAATGCACATTACAAACGTGTCAACATATTCATTCAAAATTGAAGAAAAATCTTCTGTCTTTGAAACTCCCTGCTGAGAGTCGAGAAAGCTTAGAAATAGTTACTCAATCTTTAAACAAACTAGTAGATGTGTACTTAACGCCTCGGCCAACCATTGGTATTTTTGTAGAAGTGATGAGAAAAATAAATGAAACAATGATAAGTCTCGATATATGGGAGGTTGTTAAACAAAGAGTTACAACAGAAATGACAAGTCTATGTTTAATTTCAAAGAAGGGCTGAAAAGAAAAATGCTAAAGGTGCAATATTTCAAGCACCCTAATATAGTTGGCCATTTGTATGATAGATATCTTGCTTCTTATGGGAGACTTCCATGGAGCAACAAAGTTCCTTTTATTTTGCAAATTATTTTATGCATAATTCTTTTTGAGAATGAAACTCAGTTATAATGATTTTCCTTCTGAATTTTTTTGTCTTGGGAAATGTCGATTATGGTACTGTAGGGGCATTAAGCGTGACGCTGATTTGCTTCGCCTTGAACCTCCATTGGTTAGTATACTTATTCGTGTCGAACATTTTCGGTTAGAGATGGATGTCACTTCTCAAATTAGTCGAGAATAAATAGACGCCATCATTGACAATGTTTAGAGTTGACTAGGTGGAGTTGATGTTTGTTTGAATCGACAAAGAGAACAGAAAAATGAACATGCTAATTTTGTGTATCATACAAATAATGAGATAGAAAACAAGAGTGTTGAAAATCTCATAAGATATGCGAAGAATTGTCACAATGTTTGGTAGGACCTAGTTATTCATGAACAAGATGTCATGGAATTGATATGTATTAATGGTTAGGGTGATTATTTTAACATACGTACAATTTGTTAGATATATATATATATATATATATATATATATATATATATATATATTACAAATTGTACATGTATTATAATAATTGAACCTTAACCATTAACACATATTGTTCCCATGTCCTCTTCTTCATGAGCAATTAGGTCATGCCAACCATTGCGACAATTACTTTCATATGTTTTTAGATCTTCAATAATCATGTTGTCAATCTCTTAATTTGTATAATACACAAAATTAGCGCGTGCATTTTCACGTGCTATTTGTCGATTCGGATAAACATTGACTCCACCCAATCCACTATGAACATTTTCAATGTTGATATCCCTTGCTTCTCAACTAATTTGAGAAGTGGCTTCCATCTCTGACAGCAATGTTTCGACATGAAAATGTCGATTAACCAATGGTGGCTCAGGGTGAGGCAACTCAACATCACGCTTAACGCCCCTACGATCACACAATAGACTTTTCCCAGGACAAAAAGATTCAGAGGAAAAGTCATTGTAATTGGATTTCATTTGCAAAAAGTATTATGCATAAAATAATTTTGAAAATAAAGCGAAACTTCGTCATTCCATGGGAGTCTTCCATAGGCCGCAAGGTGTCTATCATACAAATAGTGAGCTATATGGGAGTTCTTGAAATATTTCACCTTCAACATATTTCCTTTCGGCCCTTCTTTGAAATTAAACATAGACTTTGTAATTTATGTTGTACTTATTTGTTTAAAAGCCTTGCATTTATTGGGACCCAACACTGTTTCCTTTATTTTTCTCATGAATTCTACAAAATTACTAGTGGTTGGCCCAAGCTTTCGGTACACATCTACTAGTTCGCCTAAAGAGCGTGTAACTATTTCCAAGATTTGTCGACTCTCAGCAGGTAGAGTCAAAACTACGAGATCTCTATTCAATTTTGCATGAATATATTCACACCTTTCTAAGGTGCATTATTGCATGTTTGTTTCTCAAGGTATATCAGAAATATCCGCCGGATAAGTCGTGGTTGGTGGACAACCTTCTTCTTGAATGATGTGTTCTACCCTACGTATTTTTTTAGCAACATTTGGAGCAGTATTTTCAGCCTCTACATCAATATATAAAATTTTGTATATTAAAAAAACACATGTAAACAAATTTGTACAAATTGAATGAAAAACATATTTAAATTAATAGTCACCTCGATGTGGTTGACTAGAATCTTTCCCACCCTGAGATTATTGAGAACTAGAACGATCCTGATGAGAATCAATACGACCATCCGTTGATTGGCCTTTGGGAGAATACATATCACCACCTTCACGCAATCCATCATCACTTATTGATAACCCTCTAAGGGAATGTGAACCACCACCAACTTACGAGATGGGAGAGAAGCTTCATAAACAAATATGAATTTATAATCAATTCAAAAATGCATTCATACATATAAATACATGTATATATTCATTGATTAAATTGCGTGAACCATACCACGATTGTGTGAACCATGAACATGATCCATTGATAGAGTAGACATCCTTCTCTTCTTGGCTCCTAAAAAATAAAAAATGAAATCTATTAACAAATAATTTAACTCACAAAATTAATAAAAAATCAATTCCATATGTACACACATGTATGTATATGTATGGAGATTTAAGATTATATTTAAATACCATGAACATTCCTCAATCCCTGATCCCCATCTCTCATAGAGATATGAGATTCTGTTGATCTTCGTCGTTCATCCTCCATGATATATATATCTACAGTGGACATTTACAATTATTTTTTTAAATTACTATTTAAAATAAATTCAAAATAAATTTCAAAAAATTGATGTAATTTAGTGTACACAAATTATGTAAAATACAACTTTCAAAGCACTAATTGATGTGTGAAACATAATTTAAGCAATTGTTTTTATAAAAATGTTAAGTTCACCAAGTTGTGCTTTACATGGTGGAAGCACACTTGGTATTAAATTGAAAAAAGTACATGGTTGTTAAAAAATAAGCGTGAAAATCCATTTAAACAAAAATTTGTTGAAGTCCTCGTATTTTAATTTTATAAAAATGTGAAGTTCACCACTTGTTGCAAATGTGAAGTTCAGCAGGTTGTGTTTTACATGTTGTGGTGGGAGCACACTTGGTATATAATTGAAAAAAACACATGGTCATTAAAAAAGACACATTTATAGGTACAAAACACACATATCCAAGATATGTTACAATGTTCATTAATAAATTTTGAAGGAGAGCGTCTCAACACTAATTCATCTTTGATAGATGAATCTTGAATTTTTCAAGAAGAGTGTCTCAAAACTAATTCATGTTTGAGAGATGAATCTTAAATTTTTGAAGAAGAACATCTCAAAACTAATTCATCTTTGAGAGATGAATCTTGCATTGACATTTTCTCGTATAAATCTAATTCATCTATTAATTCATCTTTGATAGATGAATCTTGAATTAGCATTGCCTACGTAATAGATCAACAAACATATTATTCACATTTGTACAATGTCTTATACTAAAAATTTGAAATTGACTAACAATATTGTTTGCTATTCCATGCAGTTCTTTTAGCCTCTCCTTCTTAGCTTGGTACACGCTATTCATCTGGTTGCACACAAGTTCATAATTGGTGAAAACTACAATTCCATTTGATCCATACTCCATAGTTTTTCCCAAACTTTCTATCAATACAATATAATATGCCTTGTTGATTGTTGTTCTGCCTGGTATATTCATTTTTTTTTGGACAACTTTGCTAGTCGGAATATTGGAAAGCACATATGTAATCACTGCTTTTCCTGGATTGAGATAGCAAGAAACATCTATGCATAATGTCCATTTTTCAATCATATTTAATGGGTTTTATTCTTGAAAAAATTAATTCAATAAAAATATATTAAATTGTTATTTATTTCAAATGCATGGAATAAATCACACATGTGCATGAGATAAATGACATGTTCATAGTTTATCTTAAAGTGTGACTTAAAGTGTTATGAAACTAGCTCCAAAAATAGAAGAAAAGAGAGATCAACGCCTTACAAATCAGCCACTTCGAGGGGGAAACCTGCAATACATTACATAAATGAACAATTCTTGAATGCTACAAATGACAAAACCTCCTTTCTATATATAGGAGTCCATGTCGCCACAATGTAATCCTAGTCGACCTAAAAATAATAATGTAAAGTCACAATAATAACAATATGGGGGTTACAGGGGTACAACAATAACAATAAGGGGGTTACACTAACAACAATAAGGGACTATACTAGTAATATAGGGACTAACATACTCCTCTCCTTCAAAAAAGAGTTGTCCTCAATGCTTGAGTAGCTTTGGGTGATTTTGTATAAAATTCTCATCCTCCCATGTAGAATTTTCAGTGGGTAAGTTCATCCATTTGATGAGATACTCTGAAATTGATTGACTTCGTAGCTATCGATTTCTTGTTTTCGTGACTGATTCAGGTTCCAATATGGTTTTTCCTTCCTCATCAAGTCTGACAATATTTTTTGAACTGGAAGTTTTTCCCCTATAACCTTTTTTAAGTACGAAACATGGAAAATTGAATGCACTCGCGAAGAAACATGAAGCTTCAATTTATATGCCATAATACCAATATTTTTAAACACCTTGTACGGACCATAGTACTTTGGCGATAATTTATTATCCTTCTTAGCTTGCTTCAGGGACATTTGTTTGTATGGTTGTAGCCGTAAAAATATTCAGTCTCCCACATAAAAACTTCTCTCACTGTGATGTTGATCTTCCTGTTGTTTCAGGGACATTTGTTTGTATGGTTGTAGCCGTAAAAATATTTAGTCTCCCACATCAAAACTTCTCTCACTGTGATGTTGATCTTCCTGTTGTTTCATTCGATTTTGTGCCATATTTAGGTTATCCTTTAAGAGTTGGAGAACTTTTTGTTGATGCACGATTTGATCCTCCACTGCTTGAACCCTAGAATTTTCCCTTAAAGAATATGTGATGGATGGTGGATGATATCCATAATGTGCCATAAACGGGGTCATTTTTGCTGTAGTATGGAAGGAAGTGTTATACCACCATTCAGCGAGAGGTAACCACTTGACCCATTGTGCTTACTTATCTGATACAAAACAACGAATATATCCTTCCAAACATTTATTCACCATCTCTGTTTGACCATCGGATTGAGGATGATAATATGAGCTATGAGTTAGTTGAGTACCCAAACAAGAAAATAATTTCATCCAAAAATTTCCTGTAAAAATGGAATCTCTGTCACTTACAATAGTCTTCAGTTTTCCATGTAGCTTTTGAATTGTTTCCATAAATGCAGTAGCAACTGTAGTCGCTTTAAATGGATGAGATAATGCACAAAAATGTGCATACTTGGTAATTCTATCAACTACCACCATGATGGCACTCCTTGTTTCGTACTTAGGTAAACCTATGATAAAATCCATTGAAATCTCCTCCCAACATTCACTTGCAATGGATAAAGGTTGTAGAAGACTCGAGGTCTTAATTGCCTCAACTTTAGTTTGCTGGAAAACCAAATATTCTGCCACAAACTTTTGAATATCAAATTTAAGGCCATAGTAAAAAAAAAATTCTTCACCCTGTGGTAAGTTTTTAAAATTCTCGTGTCCTCCTAAAGGAGAAGTGTGCAATTCCAAAAGAATCTTTTGTTTTAGTTAATAATTCTTGCAAATGTATAAGCGATCTTTGTACCATAAGGAATCATTTTTCCAACTAAATGTATCAGATGTAATAGGATCTTGCTGCAACTTTTAAATGAGTTTCCACACTTCTTCTTCCTTCTTCCATTCGTCCCTTGCTTCGGTAATCCAATCTGGTTGAATAATTGAAATGGCATAAAGCAATGCTTACACCTCTTCATCCTTTCTTGAGAGTGCATCTGCAACAAAATTTAGCTTCGCTTTTTTGTAGATGATGTCAAAGTCATAACCCAACATCTTTGTGACCCATTTTTGCTGCTCCTTTGAAGATATTCTTTGTTCCAAAAAGTGTTTAGGACTATCATGATCAGTTTTTACCTTGAAGTGTCTTCCTATTAGGTAAGGTTTCCATTTCTTTAGTGCATGTAGTATTGCCAACATTTCCTTCTTATAAATAGCCTTTTGTAAATACTTTCCTTTGGTTGAATGAATTTCAAAAGAAATGGGTCTTCCTTCTTGCATTAAAACAACACCAATTCCATTTCTTGAGACATCACATTCCACAGGAAAGGTTTTTGTGAAGTCTGGCGTAGCTAAGACTGGTGCTAGGCACATTGCCTCTTTAAGATGTTCAAAGGCCTTAGTTGCTTGTGAAGTCCATGAAAATGCATCTTTCTTCAATAATGTTATTAGAGGTGCTGCTATTCTCCCATAATTTGTAACAAATTTGCGATAATACCCTATTAACCTGAGAAATCCATGCAAATGCTTTATGGTTGTGGGGACTTTCCATTCCTTAATGGCTTTAATTTTTTTAGGGTCTAACTTAACACCTTTTTGAGATACAATATGACCTAGATATTCCACCTTTTGTACTCCAAAGAAACATTTGGATGTTTTTGCATATAATTATTTTTCTTCTAATAGTTTGAGCACCCTGTAAACATGTTGAACATTATCCTTCCAAGACCTATTGTAGATTAGTATATCATCAAAAAATACTAGCACAAATTTTCTAAGGGTGGGTTTGAAAATGGAATTCATCAACCCTTGAAATGTAGAAGGTGCATTGGTAAGGCCAAAAGGCATGACCAAAGATTCATAATGACCCTCATGATTTCGAAATTTTGTTTTCGGAATATCTTCAGTCTTCATTCTAATTTAATGATATCCTGAACAAAGATCCAACTTGGTAAAATAAATTGCTCTATGTAATTCATCCAATAATTAATCAATCACAAGAATGGGAAATTTATCTTTAATAGTGAGCTTATTCAGCTCCCTATAATTTGGATACATGTGCCATGATCCATTTTTCTTATGCACCAACACTACTAGAGCAGAGAAAAAACTTTGACTAGGTTGAATAATACCAGTCTCTAACATTTCTATAATTATACATTCAATTTCGCTCTTTGGAAATAAGGATATCTTAAGGCATGATGTTTGGAGGAACATTTATTGGAATCAAATGAATAGCATGATCATGATCACGAATAGGTGGGAGCCCTTTGGGAGTATCAAACACCTTGGAATAAGTGTTCAAGACATTTTGGAGATCTGGAGAAATAGATGATTTTGATTTTGGAACTTCTAATGAGCATAATTGTGAAATTACGCCTCGTTGTTTTTTCTTTAGAAGCTTCGTTATGAAATTAGAGCTTATTATCTTTCCTGACATCACTGTGATACCCCGTAATTTGATTTCCTTTCCTTCCAAAAAGAAATTCAAGAAAAATGTTCTTGAAAATTAAAAGCTATCATCCCCAAAGATTGTAACCATTGTACTCCTAGTACAACATCAGCACCTCCCATTGGGATGGAAACCATTGGACTATTCAATACATATTCCCCCATGGCTAGCTTGATATTATAACATTTTTTAGAGCAATTTATAGTTCCTCCATTTGCAACCGTCACTTGACATTCTGGTGCTGGGTATAGGAAACAATTCAATCCTTACCTAACTTACAATGTGTAAAATTATGGGTACTACCCGAATCAATCAACACTATTACCTTTTTCTTCTTGATATGTCCTTCTACCTTGAGAGTTTGAAGAGTGGTAATTCCTGCCAATATATTACATGATATGGTCAGACTCATTTCTTCTTCTTCTAGGGTTTTCTCCTGGTGTATATCCTCTACTTTTGAAGTTTCTTGTTCATTTTCTTCCTCCTCTTCACAATCTACGTAAAATATTTTCTTCTCAACGCACTTATAACCATTAGTGTATTTGCTATCACAACTGTAACAAAGCCCTTTTTCTCATTTTTCTTCCAATTGTTGTGGTGTCAACCTTGTAGGTTGTGGAAGTATAGGAGTAGCAACACTTCCATATTTATAGATGTGAGTGGTAGGCTTCCTTGTCGCCATAATTTTACATTCAATTTTTCTTGCCAACCTAAATGCCTTCTCCAATGAATCAGGTTCCCAAACGCGAACTTTATGTTGGATTTTATCCTTTAAAGTCTCCATGAATACATCAATCTTATGTTTCTCTGGAATATCTGTTACCCTTATATTCAAATTTTGGAAGTCCTGACTGTTCTCCCCCACTGAACCCTTTTGTTTGAGATTTATCAATTGGTTAACGAAGGTGTTTCTCTTTGTATCCTCATAATGTGCTATAATTTCCTCCATAAAAATTGACCAAGTGACAATTTTTTTATGGGATCAAAGCCATCGATAGAATACAAATATATTTTGTTCTAAATGTAAAGTTGCAATGCGTACCTTTTGTGTGTTTTTCACATTATTGAAATCTAAATATTACTCCATATGTAGTATCCATTTTACGAGGTCCTTGCCATCAAAATTCCTCATATCCTTTTTTGGAATATGGTGGTTCTTCCCTCCAACATTAGTGTTTATGAAATTACGACTAACATTTATTTTGTTCTCATTATCAGTTTCCTCTACTCTCTTTTCACCATTAGGAAACATTTCTTGTATCAAATTTGTCAAACCTTCCATGTCTGCTTTTAGATCATTCTACATGTTTTCCATTTTTTCATCGATCTTAGCTTCCATGTCATCCATCTTAGATTCCATGCTAGCTTCCATGCCATTCTTCAAACCATCCATCTTAGTTTCCACGCCTTTCTTCAAAACTTCCATGTCATTTTTTGATGTTCTTTGCGAGAGCGAAATTTATTGCACTTGCTCTTGTAATTTTGTTATGTCATGTTGCCATTCTTTGTCTTCATGAGTTATAGTAGAGCGTTCTAAAGGATTAATGGGTGTCGAATTCTTTTTAGGGGGGATTTTAGAACCTAATACTGATATATATGCTCAATAGGCCCTTGGAATCAGTTCAAACTGATTTTTTACACAAGACTTATGCAATTCGGAAAAACAAAATACACACATTTTTCTTGCTTTTGAGGAGCTCTGTGATGTCCTGAATTTGATATACTTTTAATTTGACAATTGAACAAGTCCAAATGGGAAAGTGCACCCCAATGGAAAAATATTATGGGGATTTATTTTATTATTTTAATTAATAAAATAAAATGAAAAATTATGTGTGCAATGACTAGATTGAGATTTGAGATATGAAAATCAAATCCATGAGGATGAATAAGGTGATAAGACTTTCCGACAACTTCCAAAGATCTTTGGAAGAAATAAATTAAAATACTAAAATTAGATTTGGATATAAATATCTAATTTCCCCAATAAAGATGAAAGTATTGGGAAGAAGTGGAATAAAGTTGGAAAAGCAGAAAAGACGACTTTAAAATTACCTCTGTGGAAGAAACAGAGGGAAAGCTTAGGAAAAACAATAATAAAGCATCTTGAATTAACTGGACGCAGTTAATGGAAACAGGTTGGGGAAAACAAAGCTTAAATAACCTGTTTCTGGATAGAAAAAAGGGTTGTCTATCACTAGAGCAAAGGATCTTTTCTCGGGGGTGAGTTACGGAGAGAGAACTCTACGATTGAGAGGCAACTAGTTAGAGCCAACTGGTATGCACATTTTGTTGAACTGATATTGGATTTATAATTAGCTTTTGTAACCATGTAATATGAAAGATTTGAATTTAAAGCTTTGTTGGAGGTTATTCGAATTAGCAGTTACATGTTCCAGTTGTTGTTTATATGTTTAACAGAGATTACTATAGAAGGAATAGTAAAAGTTGTTGTTGGCAATATGATGCAATGAGTTGTCCTTGATGGCAACCTACTTGATGAAGTTGTCCTTGATGGAAACTGACTTGCTGTGTTGTCTTTGGATAGCAACCTATTTAGTACAGATGTAAGAATGATGTATCTACAGTTCAGTTCATATGTGACAGAGAAAAGAATTCCAGTAAATGCCGGATAAATGATAAATATAATATGTCACAATGTATACGTGAGTTTTTAAAGGCCAAGTCGCGTATGCACGCGGATAAGTACGTCCCAAGTTGCGTATGCCCTTTTGCACTCCAAAATTATCATACCAAGGGGCATTACCATGGTTTTGGCACACAGTATTGAGCGTTGTATGGTTTATTTGATTCCGTCCAAGAATACCATCGGAAGTTGTGTGGTTTTGGCTCATGGTATTGGTAAAGGCTAAAACTATATAAGGAGAAGAGGATCATAGTGCAAGGTGTGCATGTGTAAGGGTTGTTGATGAGTAAATTCCTCTAAGGAATATCTGCATGGTTGAACTCTGTTCTTAATTGATAGATCTGAATCTATGATGCACCTATGGATATGATGAAGGTTCAAGATCTCTAGATCTAGAAATGATGAATCTCTAGGATGATCTGCAAAAGAAATGATGAAGACTTGGCGCAAGTTTGGTGAAGAAATTGAAGAAATCTGGGTAAGTTTATAGATCTGGTCTGTTCTGCAAAATTTTTCTTTTACAGATCTATACGCTAGTTTTTCTCTGTAAAAGCGCGTATATACACGGGTTCGCTTCATTAAAAGCGCGTATGGAAGTTAGGGTTTCTAAAGCTTATTTATAGATATTACTTCTGTGATTTCTATTTTCTCTCTACTGTCGGTCAATGAAGTCCACTTGAAGTTCTGGGTTGACTAAATATGGAGTACGATGTTGATTTGATAATGAACAAATCTAATCAATGAATGAGAAAACATGGTTAAATCTCACTGACTGTCTAAAGGTTCTGCATTGCTGCGAAGGTGTCTGACTGAAAGCCTCAGATCTGAATCTGAGATTGATCACATTCTGAAAATCAGTATTCTCATAACTATACGCAGGTTGATACGAAGAAAAGCGCATATACAAGTAGCTTCGGTGAATAGAAGTGGCGTATGCATTTCATGTTATGAAAAACAATATGCAGAGAGGCATACACAGGTTGGTGAGCAGGAAAGAGTGTATACACGTGGCTTCAGTGAATAAAATTAGCGTATGCTATTTGAATTAATGAATGTTCGGGGTTGATTTTGTATCTGCATATATATTCTGAAGTTTGGGTTATTTCTGATATTCTGGTTACAGTGGTCTCATTGTTCTATTTGAAGTATTAGGCAAAATATGTTTGTTGATGTTAAGCGAAGTGTTGTGTTGAATCTGTTTGATCCAGTATGAAAATTGATGAAACGTGGTATGCAGTGGGTCTGAAGGTTGAAGCCTTCAGTATGGCAGTAGAAGCTTTCAGCCAGTAGAAGCTAGTGTTGAAATCAGGGGGTTGAAGCTCCCTTCCAGGAGAGGCTGGTAAACGAGATCAGGGGGGTTGGAGCTCCCTTCCAGTTGTAGCTGGAAAACGAGAGAAGGTTGCAACCTTCTACAGGTAGAAGCCTGCGTACTAGTATAAGTCTGCATCAGTACAATGTTGTAAAAAGTTTTCTATATAATAAAGATTGAAGACAGAGACGAAAGCAGCGGTGGTTTTCTCTTGATTTGGGTTTCCACCTTAAATCTTGGTGTTCATGTGTGTGATGATTTATATTGTTGTTTACTGCTCATAACTTCTGATTATCTAGCCGTATTCATAACTGATAAATCTGTTTAAAAGATTGATTCTCTAAATCTGAAAGATAAATCAGTATACACTAGTTTCCTTCTATGTTTCCGCGTGCATACGCTAGTTCAGTTCATAAAAACCACGTATGGAAATCTGCTCAAAGAAAAAGTAGAAATTTTTCAGTCAGCTCTAAATATTGATTCACCCCCCCTCTCAGTATTTTTCCCAACAGTTGTCTTGTTGTATAGATGTAATGTTGTAGAGGACCAACTCTCAGAATTTCTAAACCCAATAATGGGTTTAGATCTAAGGTTAGGTACCTCACAGAAAATGAATATTTCGGTATATTAGTTGATTTAGTATATTGTTTTAAAAATGGTTTTAGTGCATCTAAAATGACATTCTGGTAGATAAAATAACATGAAAAATGGGAACAAGTATTTGATGTATCATTAAATATGTACTATGTTGTACCCTTAGATCATCCTGTTTTGAACAAAGGAAAAATCAAGCAGAAAACTCCGAAAAAAAAATAATTTGATACAGTTAGACCTTTTGTCTCAAGTATAGAAAAATTTATTCAAAATTGAAAATAAAAGATGCATGTGTATCTCGTAATTGTATGCTTATATTGAAACTGAAATTTGATGTAGTAAGACAAAGGAAACACATTCTAGTCTTGTAGACATGTAGAAATATCTTTGCATAATATCATAAACCTAGTGTATATTTTATACAGTATATAAACTATATAATCTTTATCCTGAAAGGATTATAAAATGGCAGATACAAATAATATATATTAAATTTCCGGTTGATCATTATATTGTAGTGAAGATAAATTCTACAAAAGAAAAGACAGTTAGGAATATGTAATTACTTTATAACCATATATGTTCTTTATAGTATGAATACCCATTTCTGTATAAATTATAGCAAAAAAAAATCTGAACTGAATCTGAAACAAAGAGGCCTAATTCTGAAAGGTAGACTATTGTTATAACAAGAATTGGGAAGCATCCTTGTTGAAAGGAAACCTTCTGATAATTTCTAAAAATTAATTACATGTGTATCAGCTACTTACACAGAATAAAGAAAACAAGAAGGTATGTATTATAGATTTAGGAGGAACCATGTGTAGTAAAGTAAATTGTGGAATAATTTTTATAGAATAATAAACCCTATGGAGAGGTTACATACAAAAGATATTTAAATTTCAGAAATAAAGATATTGACCATACTTATGAAGACCTAAATGTTATCCTACTGTATAGAGTAGAAAAGTACAAGAGGTTGTGGAATAATTTTTATAGAATAATAAACCCTATGGAGAGGTTACATACAAAAGATATTTAAATTTCAAAAATAAAGATATTGACCATACTTATGAAGACCTAAATGTTATCCTACTGTATGGAGTAGTGATACCTGCACAACTGGTGTGTGTAGAACAAAAAATAAATACATGGATATATTTATACATCTATATTATCATATTGCACAATAAAAAAAATCCAAGGAGCAATAGATAAAATTGTATGCTACCAAATTATAAATACATAATTTTATAATGAGTACCTTATCTCCTCTCTGGAAAGGGTCACCGTTCTGGGTGTTAATACAGTCCTTAATGTTACGATCAAATAATTATAATGAAAATTTATACAGTCTTGAGTAATATTACAGATGCTCTACATTGTATTAATTCTTTAGAAAACTAGGTTGAGTATACGGCAAAACTGAGAAATAGAAGTAGATGGGTAAGAAATGACATTTTTTTGGTTTTTCAACTCGAATTTTGCAACCAACCTGAGATAAACACCGCTAGTAGAAAAATCTAGTTATGAGACGAAAAGGTAAATTGGAGCAATATAGCAAAATTGTTTAAGTGCATGAATGCATACCTACAACCACAACGAAAGGCAGAATACCCTGAATATTCTCTTATGGATATATAAGCAGATAAAAAAAAAGTAATGACAGAAAGAGTAGAAGATAAAATGAAACGAATTTACCTTGGAAGGTTAGCAACTGATCGTCTATATGACAAGAATAAAAGACATAGGGGTCAATGTATGAAGCCACGAATTTGAAAGAAGATAGAAAACAAAAATAAAAATAAATAATAGTACTGGTAGACATGTAAATAATTAAACGAGACAATATATGTAATCACATACTTCTTCCAGTGTCGAATTCAGATGCAATGGGGAATACTAAGGTTGAATATACTCCTAAACATTTCTTATGTCTCAAAAATATAAAGGAGAGTTAAATCGACTTACTGGTATAAGAGATTAACGGTACAATTAGGATATGAATAACCATACCAAATTTCATATAACCATACACAACCCATATTGAATTAATTCGGGAAGAAGAAGTGCAAGCAATAAAAATCTCAACATAAATGAAAACCCAGAAGTAGAAACGAAATCTCGAAATCTGTAGTAAATTTTGATTCAAGTTTTAACCCATTATAAAAGAGATACGAGCGCTTATTTCAAGAGGTGAGGAGGGTTCATGGAAAATTCTTACTCATTTCAGTCACCATAAGCTCAACGACCTTGTGACTGTGAAAATTTTCCATTGCACACCAGTATAAAATCGAAAATTGTAAACTAGGAAAAAAAAAGGACACTACCGAGAAAGGTTTAATTAATCCACATAAAGTAATTAACCAAGTAGTAGAAATCAAATTCGTTACCTGTAGGTGACGAACTAGCTGGATTCATCACGCAGAACTGTGTGAACATCTCGACATGGAGAATAAATCACAACAAAGAAGAAATGCTCAGCGCTGGTCGGTGATTGTCGGAGAAATTGATAACACAGAAACGAAAATGAACAAATTTTATGGCCTTTGAAAACCCTAGAAAGAAATGCTCTATCTACCTTCCACTTTGCATTAGATCTAGGGTCTTGCCTCAAATCAACGTGGTAGAAATAAACCGCGGAGGTAAGTAATGAGGCATTAATGCAGTCATCATTCCAAGAAATAAAGTCCACCTGAGAAATTAATTCGTAGGGATTCGAAACGTATATGAAATCGAGAAGGGTATTACCACAAATCGTACGGAAATATCATCGACATTAATACCTTGAATATAAAATATTCTAGCTCGTCAAAAAGTACCAGGGTATTTAAGGAAGCAGGGTACGTAATGACTGAACGAGATCAAGGAGTGATGACTGTCAAATTTAGGTAGAGGTGTGATGGTGTTTAATTCGATTTACATGTTAAGTATGTAGATACACAATATAAATTTCATAAGTCTGATTACCCATGAATATTATGACAGAGATTTTGGTAAGTGGAAGAATAAATTAATATTATATATATAAAGGGAATACTAGAAATTAGGACGAGTGGAATTATGCTTATAACATAATGAAGGATGCTACATAGTCAAACCATTAAATATATAACAATATAATATGGAATATGTGAAAAAAATAGTGTTTGTCCAGAAGGGGATTAGATATATATATTAATTAAAAAGGTGCCATAATTATAGAAGATCTGGTAAATGGGAAAAGAAAAAGTATTACCTTCGTGGAAAACATATATGTGAAAATACCATTACTAGTATCATTACAATGGTTAGGAAACGTATATAACTATATGAAATTAAATGTCATAGGTAGAATAATGTTAGACCTATGTCATGAGTAGATTTGGGTAGTAGGTATAAATAGAGTGGTAAAGTGGTCTAGTTATGAGGCCAACGAAATTTTATAACTTCACAAGTGGAATAATATGATAAAAAGTGATTAAATTTTTTAGGAAATTAAAATGACAAATTCTACAACATGTTGACGAAACATGACCAACAAAAAAAGAAAAAGAAAAAAAAATAGCTAAGAGGTGTTACAAATGGTATCAGAGCACAAGTTAAAACACTGGGTGAATTATGTGCTCACATTAGAGTTTTTATGTTGCTGTAAAAATTTATGGAATTTAAATTTTGCTAATGTTTAGTTTCATGTACAGTGAATTGTCTTGAGAAATACCACTGCGAACTATGACTGAAGGGGATGAGCTGTATGTGGATTTGTGTGGTGGAGAAAACACACAAGATCCAAATGCTCCATTGATGGCCATGTTGCATAAAATGCAAAGAGAAATGATGCAACTCAAAAGCCACAATGAAAGACTAACTTTAGTCAATGAAGAGCATGATAGATTGATAAGAGAATTGACTTCTCATAATAGTCAAGAAGGTGAAGATTTTGGAAGGAAGAGAAATGAGAGAGTCAATTTCTGAAAAGATTCTGAGGAAGATGATGCCTCTAGACAATAGTCTAGAAGGAACAAGGAACTGCAGGGTGAATTCCGAAAGATCAAACTTCCCTCCTATGATGGAGAGAAGGAGGAAGATGTTGAAGCGTGGCTTCTTAATATGATAAAGTACTTTCAGGTTTATGAATATGAAAGTAACTTGAGAGCCAGGCTAGCTATCTATCAGCTGCAAAGTAAGGCTACCTCATGGTGGGAAGAAACGAAGATGATCCATGTCATTGATGAAAAAAATATTACTTGGGACGATTTCCAAGTAAATTTAAAAAATCGATACCTGAATGAGTATTATTATGACGATAAAGCTAAAGAGTTTCATGAACTCAGATTGAGACAACTTACGATTGATGAGTTTGTAACCAAATTCATCAATCTGTTACGCTATGTACCCTATATAAGAGAAGAGAAGGCAAATGTACAACATTTTTTATACTGTATTCCTACTATATAGAAGGAAAATATAGAGTTTGATAACCCCAAGACCTTAGATGACATGGTGCACAAAGCGAGGCTCTGTTATTAGCAATTCAAGGGAAAAAGTGAACAAGAAAATCATTGGCAAAACAAAGAGAAGGGTGACTCCAGTGGAAAGAAAAAAAACTCGCCTATTTGAAGAACTTTGGGGGAAAACACCAAAGAAATAAGTTCAACAAAATGGGTGAAAATCAAACTTCTCAATCATAAATTGGGTCCAAACAGATGAATGGAAACAATAAAAGAGATGGGACTATTAAAATGAGAGAACCTTTGAAGTGTTGGGGTTGTGGAGAACCTCACTTATTGAGGGACTGTCCACACAGGAATATCTAGACCTTACAAGTACTGAGAGAAGCAACGGCTGTTAATGACGTGGAAAGAAATATCCCAAAAATCAGTGTTGCTCTCGAAGATCATCAAGCAAAACACTAACCCACTATGGTTGAAGTAGAAGGTATGATTGCTGACCAATCTGTTTATGTTTTAATAGATCCATGTGCATCTTTAAGTTATATTAGTTCTCAAATGGTAGAAAAATGTAACTTAAATTAAAAAAAAAAAAATTCAGTAGTCTTGGTTAGTCCAGTTAGCCACTGGTACAAAACAGAAGGTGACCCATAAGTTACCCCAAACAACCATAAATATGAATGGACACCAAACAGAATTAAATCTAAATATTATGCATTTATGGTCTTATGATGTACTGGTAGGGATGGAATGGTTAGAGAAATAGAAGGCCATGTTGAATTGTTTAGACAAAACCCTACATTGTATAGACAATGAGGGAAAATCAGTTATAGTAAAAGGGAAACCTAAGCCCATATCTGTGAGACAAATTTTAGCACTTCAGTTGAAGAGAATTGGTTATCAAGTGTATTATGTTCATGCAGAGGAATTGGGACACTAGGCAGAGGAAAATCCTTTCGAAACATGACCTATTATAAAAGAATTCAAAAATGTTTTTTCGGATGAAATTCCTCATCTGCCCCCTAGGAGTGAGATTGATTTCTCAATTGACTTAGTATCAGGAGCAACTCCAATTTTTAGGGCTCTATACAGAATGAGTACTCTAGAATTAATGGAGTTGAAAATGCAACTACAAGAGTTGCTAGACAGATGATACATTAGACCGAGTGTGTCCCCATGGGGAGCTCCGGTGTTGTTTGTGAAAAAAAGGACAGTACTTTTAGAATCTGTATTGACTACCGTCAATTAAACAAACTAACAATAAAAAAACAAATATCCTTTACCTAGGATAGATGACCTCTTTGATCAAGTTAGAGGGGCAACATTTTTTTCAAAAATTGATTTAAGGACAGGTTACCATCAGTTAAGGATTAAGGATGAATATATAAGTAAAACAAAATTTAGAACGAGGTATGGACACTATGAGTTTGTGGTCCTACCGTTTTGGTTGACCAATGTACCTATTATTTTTATGTGCTTAATGAATAGTGTCTTAAATAAATACTTGGACAAATTTGTATTAGTATTTATTTATGGCATTCTGATTTATTCTAAGAATGAAGTTAAGCATAAAGAACATCTTAAAACTATTTTGCCAGGGAAAACAAATTGTATACTAAGTTTAGCAAATGTGAATTTGTCAAAGATAAAATTCAATATCTGGGTCATATAATTTCAGAACAAGGGTTAACAATAGACCAAGAAAAGATAATAACTACTGATGTGTCTGTTGTAAGATCCTTTATGGGAATTGAAAAATATTATAGGAGGTTTGTGGAGATATTTTCAGCCTTAGCATATCCAATTACATCCCTATAAAGGAAAGGAGTTAAATTTGAATGGACTGAAAAATGTCAAAATAGCTTTGAGCAGCTAAAACTGAAACTTACAACAACACCTATTCTAAAGATTGATGATCTAGATCAGGAATTTGTAGTGTGCACAGATGTGTGTGGAGAAAGATTATGATGAGTGCTACCATAAGAAAATTCTGTTATAGTTTATGAATCAAGAAAACTTAAGAAACATGAACAGAATTATAGTGTTTATGATCTTGAGTTAGCTGTTGTAATACACGTTCTGAAGATGTGGAGAAATTATCTTTTAGAGAAAAGGTTTTTATTGATGACAGATCACATTAGCCTAAAGTATTTCTTCACTCAAACATATTTGAATGCTAGGCAAGCCAGGTGATTATCCTTCCTTAGTGAGTTTGACATGGAGATCAAACATATTAAGGGTAATGAAAATAATATTGCAGATGCATTAAGCAGAAATGCTTGGCAAAGTGTGAGTAATATTGGGAGTAGTGTAAATTTTGACATAGAGAGGCTAATACAAGAAGTGGTGGACCAATACCGACACTACAAAAAACTTCAAGAACAAATGCTGAAAAAGGAAATGAAAGGATATGCACAGAACCAAAAAGGGATAATTTGTTATAAAGAGAGATTGTATATTCCTGATGTAGACTTAAAGAGAGAAATTTTGGATAGTACCGTAAAAAACCCTATGTTGGACATTCTAGATACCAGAAGTTACTCTCAGCTTTAAGAAAGAATCTGTTTTGGCCTGATATGAAAAATTATGTGGCAAATTATTTTTCTAGATGTATTGAATGTCAAAAAGTAAAGGTTGAACATCAGCATCTAGCTGGGTTGCTGAATCATTTACCCATTTTGGAATGGAAGTGGGAGACTGTTTCTAAGGATTTTATTACTGGTTTACCAAGAACAAAATACCAACGTGACTCTATTATGGTTGTAGTGGATACTTTGAATAAAGCTGCTCATTTTGTACCTATACAGTCTAACTTTGGTACAACCCAAGTAGCAAATGTATTTATGAAGAAAACTGTAAAATTGCATGGTGTTCCTAAAATGATAATCCCAGATAGAAACGCAAAATTTATTGCAGCTTTCTGGAGGAGTTTTTTTGGAGGCATGGGTACCAAATTAAATTTTAGTACTACCTACCATCCGCAAAATGATGGTCAAACCAAAAGAACAAACCAGATTATAGAGGATATGTTAAGGATGTATGTTATGGGTAGGCCAACAAAATGGGAAAACTATCTACACTTAGCAGAATTTTCCTACAACAATAACTACCAAGCTTCCATAAAAATGAGCCATTTTGAAGCACTTTATGGCAGAAAGTGCCATACCCCTCTAAGTTAGAGTCAAATTGAATATAAACTAATACTTGGACCAGAATCTTTACAAGAAATGGAAAAAGTTGTGAAAAAGATTCAGCAAAATATCAAAATAGCAAAAGACATGCAAAAAAATTATGTAGATAAAAAGATAATTCATAGAGAAATCAGCGTGGGTGATTATGTGTATCTGAGGATTAATCCTAAGAAGAGTACTTTTCACACTAGAAGTTGTGCAAAACTAGCTCCACGATACTGTGGACCATTTGAAGTACTGGAAAGGGTTTGACCAGTTGCATATAAGTTAGGCTTTACCCATTCACATTAAGGTTCATGATGTATTTCATGTTTTGTTATTAAAAAAATATGTGCATGATTCTGCTCACATTATTGATTGAAATGTGATTCACGTCGAACCATAAGGGGAATTCCTTCCAAAGCCTTTTCAAATATTGGCGCAGGAAGAAATTGAGCTTCGAAACAAGACAGTGGCCAGGGTGAAAGTGCAATGGAGGCACTTTGCTCCGGAAGAGACTACTTGGGAGCGAGAGGTTCATATGATGGAAAAATATCCATCACTATTTACACAGAGATTTTGCTATTTATTTTGTGCACACCGAGGGCGGTGTTTGATTTTAGAGGGGGAATATGTAATGTCCCCAATTTGCTATACTTTTAATTTGACAATTGAACAAGTCCAAAGGGAAAAGTGGACCTCCATGGAAAAATATTTTGTGGATTTATTTTATTATTTTAATTAACAAAATAAAATAGAAAATTATGTGTGCAATGACTAGATTGAGATTTAAGATCTGAAAACTAAATCCATGAGGATGGATAAGGTGATAAGACTTTCCCACAACTTTCAGAAATCCTTGGAAGAAATAAAGTAGAATACTAAAATTAGATTTAGATATAAATATCTAATTTCCTCAATAAAGAAGAAAGTATCGGGAAGAGGCAGAATAAAGCTGGAAATGTGGAAAAGACACCTTTAAAAGTATCTTCGTGGAAGAAATAGAGGGAAAGCCCAGGAAAAATAGGAATAAAGTATCTTGAATTAACTAGACACAGTTAATGGAAATTGGCTTAGGAAAGAAAAGCTTAAATAAGCCGTTTCAAGATAGACAAAAGGTTGTCTATCACTGGGCAAAGGATCTCTGTTCGGGGGTGAGTTATTAAGAGAGAACTCTACGTTTGGGAGGCAACTAGTTAGAGCCAACTGGTATGCACATTTTGATGAACTGATATTGGATTTTATAATTAGCTATTGTAACCATATAATATGAAATATTTGGATTTAAAGTTGTGTTGGAGGTTAGTTGAATTAGGAGTTACATGTTCCAGTTGATGTCTATACGTTTAACAAAGATTACTATAGTAGGAATAGTAAAAGTTTTGTTGTTGTATAGACGTAATGCTGTAGAGGACAAACTCTTAGAATGTATAAACCCAATGATGGGTTTGGATCCGAGGTTAGGTACCTCACAAAAAATTAATATTTCAATATGTTAGTTGATTTAGTATATTGTTTTAAAAATGGTTTTAGTGCATCTAAAATGACATTCTGGAAGAGAAAATAACATGCAAAATGGGAACAAGTATCTAATGTATGATTAAATATGTACTATGTTGTACCCTTAGATCATCCTATTCTGAACAAAGGAAAAATAAAGAAGAAAACTCTGAAAAATAAATAGTTTGATACAGTTCTAGACCTTTTTGTCTTAAGTATAGAAAAATTTATTCAAAACTGAACATAAAATACATGTGTATCTTGTAATTGTGTGCTTATAATGAAACATAAATTTGATGTAGTAAGACCAAGGAAACACATTCTAGTCTTGCAGACATGTAGAAATATCTCTGCATACTATAATAAACCTAGTGTATATTTTATATAGTATATAAAATACATAATCTTTATCCTGAAAGGATTATAAAATAGCAGATACAAATAATATATATTAAATTATCGGTTGATGTTTATACTGTAGTGAAGATAAATTCTGCAAAAGAAAGGACAGTTAGGAATATGTAATTACTTTATAACCATATATGCTCTTTATAGTATGGATACCCATTTCGGTATAAATTATAGCAAAACAAATCTGAACTGAATCTGAAAGAGAGAGGCCTAATTCTGAAATGTAGACTATTGTTATAACCAGAATTGGGAAGCATCCTTGTTGAAAGGAGACCTTCTGATAATTTATACAAATTAATTGCATGTGTATCAGCTACTTACACAAAATAAAGAAAACATGAAGCTATGTATTATAGATTTAAGGGGAACCTGAAATGTGTAGTAAAGTAAATTGTGGAATAATTTTTATAGAATAATAAACCCTATGGAGAGGTTACATACAAAAGATATTTAAATTTCAGAAATAAAGAAATTGACCATACTTTATGAAGAGCTAAATGTTATCCTATTGTATGGAGTAGAAAAGTACAAGATAAAAGGTGTAGTGAGACTTGCACAATTGGTGTGTGTGTAGAACAAAATATAAATACATAGATATATTTGTACATATCTATTATCATATTGCACAATAAACAAAATTCAAGGAGCAATAGAAAAAATTGTATGCTACTAAATTATAAATACAAAATTTTTATAATGAGTACTTTATCTCCTCTCTGGAGAGGGTCACCATTCAGGGTGTTAATACAGTCCTTAATGTTACGGTGAAATAATTATAACGAAAATTTATACAGTCCTGAGTAATATTACAGATGCTCTGCATTGTATAAATTCTTCAGAAAACTAGGTTTAGTATACGACTTAACTGAGAAATAGCAGTAGATGGGTAAGAAATGAGATTTTGTTGATTTTTCAACTCGAATCTTGGAACCAACCTGAGATAAATACCACCAGTAGAAAAACCCAATTATGAGACGAAAAGGGAAATTGAAGCAGTATAGAAAAATTGTGTGAGTGCACAAACGAATTCCTGCAACCACAACGAAAGGCGGGATACCATGAATATTCTCTTATGGATATATAAGCAGATAAAAAAAATAATGACAGAAAGAGTAGAAGATAAAAAGAAACGAATTTACCTTGGAAGGTTAGCAACTGATCGTCTATATGACAAGAATAAAAGAGATAGGGGTCAATGTATGAAGCCACGAATTTGAAAGAAGATTGAAAATATAAAGGAGAGCTAAATCGACTTACTGGTATAAGAGATTAACGGTACAATTAGGATATTAATAACCATACCAAATTGCATATAACCATACACAACCCATATCAAATTAATTCGGGAAGAAGAAGTGCAAGCAATAAAAATCTCAACATAAACGAAAACCCAAAAGTAGAAACGAAATATCGAAATCTATAGTAAACTCTAATTCAAGTTTTAACCCATTATAAAAGAGATACGTGCCCTTATTTGAAGAGGTGAGGAGGGTTCATGGAAAATTCTTTCTCATTTTAGTCACCATAATCTCAACGGCCTTGTGATTGTGAAAACCTGCCATTGCACACTAGTATAAACTCAAAAATTGTAAACTAGGAGAAAAAAGGACGCTACCGAGAAAAGTTTAATTAATCAACAGAAAGTAATTAACCAAGTAGTAGAAATAAAATTCGTTACCTGTAGGTGACGAGCTAGCTGGATTCACCACGCAGAATTGTGTGAACATCTCGGCATGGAGAACAAATCGCAACAGAGAAGAAATGCTCAGCACTGGTCGGTGATTGTTGGAGAAATTGATAACATAGAAACGAAAAGGAACAAATTTTATGTCCTTCGAAAACCCCAGAAAGAAATGCTCTATTTACCGTCCACTTGGCGTTAGATCCAGGGTCCTGCCTCGAACCAACGTGGTAGAAATAAACCACGGAGGTAAGTAATGAGGCATTAATGCAGTCATCATTCCGAACAAGCAAGTCGACCTGTGAAATTAATTCATAGGGATTCGAAACGTATATGAAACCGAGAAGGGTATTACCATGAATCCTACGGAAATCTCATCCACATTAATACCTTGAATATAAAATGTTCCATCTCGTCAAGAAGTATCGAGGTATTTAAGGAACGAGGGTATGTAATGACTGAACGAGATCAAGGAGTGATGACCGTAAAATTTAGGTAGAGGTGTGATGGTGTGTAATTCGATTTACATGTTAAGTTTGTAGATACGCAATATAAATTACACAAGTTCGAATACCCATGAATATTATGACAGATATTCTCGTAAGTGGAAGAATAAATTAATATTATATATATAAAGGGAATTCTAGAAATTAGGACGAGTGGAATTATGCTTATAACATAATGAAGGTTGCTACATAGTCAAACCATTAAATATATAACAATATAATATGGAATACGTGAAAAAAATTAGTGTTTGTTCAAAAGGAGATTAGATATATATATGAATTAAAAAGGTGCCATAATTATAGAAGATCTGGTAAATGGGAAAAGAAAAAGTATTACCTTCGTGGACAACATATATGTGCAAATACCATTACTAGTATCATTACAATGGTTAGGAAAAGTTTATAACTATATGAAATTATATGTCATAGGTAGAATAATGTTAGACCTATGACATGAGTTGATTTGGGTAGTAAGTATAAATAGAGTGATAGAGTGGTCTCGTTATGAGGCCAACGAAATTTTATAACTTCACAAGTGGAATAATGTGATAAAAAGTGATTAAATTTTCTAGGAAATTAAAATGACAAATTCTACAGCATGACGACGAAATGTGACTAACAACAAAAAAAAGAAAAAAAAGAGGAAAGAGGTGTTACAATCTTGATACTTAATTTGAATTATCTCTATGAGATTTGATCTTCAATATATGAAATTCGGCCCTGAGGTAGCCCTCTGAATCCTTTATCGAATTTAACAGGTCTGACCTGATTTGGATTCTTGAAGGCAAAGTTATGTCCAATCTCCCATAATGACCTAATTATGGACTGGTTCATTAGAGAGAAATTGTATGACTTGCCACATGTTGCATTTTCCTTTTTCGGCTCTGAAATTGATAGACACGAAACTATAATCTGTGTACTTGCAGCCACTCTTTAGATAATTCCAATCCAATGCTCTGAGTGAGAGTTATGAATATTTTCCCACAATCACCTCTTTTAGATTAAATTTAGGAGCCTGAGAAAGCCCTAACTTCCACAGATACTACCTCCCAAAATAATGCGAATCAATATCTGAAAATTTTCCATGATGTTCCTCGATATTGCCGCTTTGCTTTGTGAAAATTTTAGCTTCTGAACCCTCGTAGAAAAAACGTTATAGAGAAAATACTGCGATGACTTGTTTAGGTTAAATTCAAGAGCCTAGAAAACGCTCTAACGTTTATACACTATATCTCCAAAAATATTATGAACCATGATCTGAAATTTTGCGATGATGTTCCTCAGGATTTCAGCTTCGCGCTCTAAAAATTTCAACTTCTGAACCTTTGTAGAAAAAGAGTTATAACGAAAATGCCACAATGACCTGTTTGGAGTAGCGAAACCCTAGAATCCAAAGCTCTGATACCAAATGTTATGAAACTAGCTCCAAAAATAAAATAAAAGAGAGATCAATGCCTTAGAGATCAGCCACTTCGAGGGGGTAGCCTCCAATACATTACATAAATGAACAATTCTTGAATGCTACAAATGACAAAACCTCCTTTCTATATATATTGTCCATGGGGCCACAATGTAATCATAACCGACCTAACAATAATAATGTAAGGGCACAATAATAACAATATGGGGGGTTACAGTGGTACAACAATAAAAATAAGGGGGTTACACTAATAACAATAAGGGACTATACTAGTAATATAGGGACCTAACATAAATTTTATGGTAGAATTGACATCTACAAATGAGATGCGTTAAATATTACATTGCCTAGAGTTTAATGGAGATTTATGATACATATACATGGTTCATGCATGGTTTGCATGAAATTTTCCCTTAAAATTTGTTGCAGAAATCACATCTAGAAATAACATGCCTTAAGAAAGGATGAGATCCAGAGGCTACCTAGCCCTTTGGATGAGATCTAGAGGCTACCTAGCCCTTTACATACTACTTTAGAACTTGTAAAAGTTAAGACTCGACCAACAAACTAACATCTTATAGAAGTTTAACCACATTAGATTCAGTTTTTAGGCCTTAAAGTTTTCCTTGAATTAATGGGGGAAATCCTTGAGTTTGGGGTATACTATCCTATGAGAGTTCAACCACTTTAGGTTTAGCTTTTAGGCCTCAAAGTTGTCCTTGAATTAATGGGATAAAGTCTTTATTTTGTGGTAGAAATGACATTTACACGGTTTGAAAATATTTTATGCACTTACTAAAACAGTTAGTTGTGGTGGTTGATGAAGTTATGTCAAAAGTCACACCTTTATATGTTTGTTGGAGAAATGAAATAGAAATGACACATGTACCAGGTTTGCCTTAGAGTGGTAGTGGTTTATGGATATTAAAATGAAGAACTTCTATTTCTGTTTGAGAGATTGACTATAGGGGCATTTACTAGATATGTCACCTTTGAGAAAAGATGAGATTCAAAGACTACCTAGCCATTTACATATTCTGCCTTTAGAACTTGTAGAAGTTAACACTCAACAGATAAACTAAAATCCCATGGAAGTTCCAAATCCTATGAGAGTTCAGCCACTTTAGGTTCAATTTTTAGGCCTTAAGTTTGCCTTGAATCAATGAGAGAAAGCCTTTAGTTTGTGGGAGAAATGAAATTTACATTGTTTGCAAAATTATTTTATGCACTTACTAAAAACATGCTTTAAAGTTAATGGGAGAAAGCCAACATGACACGTGCTTTAAAACGTTGGACTAAAAATTTATGGGAAAAATGACACATGTATGGGAGAAATAACACGTACACAGTTTTCCTTATAGTGGTTGTGGTTTATGGATATTAAAATGAAGAACTTCTATTTATATCTGTTCCAGAGATTGACTGTAGGGCCATTTTTTAGGTATAAAAGGTGTCTTTTTAATGCCTATTTATCCTACATTAATTATCAATCCAAAAACGAATTTTTGTTTCAAGAGTGTACTCTGTTTGAGGCTAAAATTTGAGCTAAGAGTAATGCTATGAGAGATGTAGTATTTTATTCTAAATACAAGAGTAAATGGATGCTTGAAAAGAAATCTAATTACAATAACATGGATTCAAATACTTTAAAATCTAACTATTCACTCAACAAAACATCAATCATGGATACAGTAGCAATAACTCATTCCTTTAGAAATTGATGCAATTGAAATCAAACTGGAACAAGGCAATCAATCTGGGAACGAGGAAGCAATAACCAGTGTTCTCTGCAGTTGACAGTCTTTCTCTCAAGCAATCAAAGGGAAATCGAAATTGAACTAACTGCTATTGAAAGTAAACTAAGAAGAACTCTTTTAAAAGCAAGAATTAGAAATGAATAGCAATATGTAATTGAATAGCTATGTGCATAAACAACAAACTGTAAAAATGTAAATAAACAATCTTTCTGCAATCTAAAACTAATGAATCATAAATGAACAGCAAATGCTAACTAATGAATCAAATCTTAACTTAGATGAAATCGACTAACGAACTCTATTAAACACCAAACCCTGTCGACAACAATTGTTATTAAGTAGCAATTGAAATGAAAAACAATCCAATGGAACAACAAATAGAGTTAAACATTGAACAACAAAGCTTTATATGCGATAACAAGAATAATACATGAATTAAGATCCTTGTTGAAATGGAACAACAATGCAATTCATTAGCGCACACAGCAATACCAGTAAGCAATTCAACAGTAATTAGTTAACTCTGCAATCGTAATAAAACCAAACACAATTGTCACACAACAGTGATTAAAGGATAGAAATTCAAATAGTAGGTCGATTCCACTAGGGTCAGGCCCTTAGCACCAATGAAACACTGCTGGGTTACTTCAGAACTTGAGAAATGGAATAAAAACACGTCTTTGTATTAATTGAACATAAAAAGTGTTTACAGTGACCGCTCTCTGATTACGAGAGTCAATAAAGTGCAGAATTACAAGAGGAATGTTTTTAATCAATGATTCGACTCCTTCAATCTCTAAAGGCGTTTCCTTATATAAAAATTTCGACAGACAAGACAAGGAACGAGATAAGATTTGAACAGCAATCCCTTAGGATCGAAGGATCTTGAGGGATTCACTTCCTTTCTTTCATTAGCTATCACTAGATCTTCTTCGGTTGAAGTCGTGTTGTCCCCTACCTTCTCTTAGCAATGCGTTCTGATTTTCCTCTCTTTGGCAGGATATGATCTATCACTGGAGGAACAACAGTTACTCCTGCTTTAGCCTCGCCTCTGGTATAGTTGTTCACCTCGCTTGATTCCTATTTTTGACAATAAAATGCAGTTTTTAGTTACTTTTTACAATAAACATAAGTCTTTGAAATTCTACCATAATTCTGTAGTAAATCACCTTTCTAGAGTAAAAAGAGTTATGTTTAAAGTAACAGAATGAGAAAACACATAGCGAATTCATACCTTTTCCAATGCTCAACATACCCCCCTGCTTACACTTTTTAATGTCCTCATGAAAACCATAATTTACATGCAAAGCAGCTAAAGAATAATTTGGAGAAGGTTTTTCATCAAAATGCCTAAAACCATGCATTGCAGCTAAAGCTTCGAAGACATGCCCTGTCTATCCTTCAGATATTTCATAGATGGCTTTGTAATCTGCTGCAGGATACCATGCAATGGGGCTTCGAAACCTACACCCTATCCAGAATGGGCCTTCCCTCATAATGAGGTTGCTATAGAGAACCAAACGGTGTGCAGCTAACCCAACAATTTTATAGTTAAATGGATCTCTATTTTGAATATTCCGATTGGAAATTCTCCATCGGACCTTAGCTGCTATGTAGGGCTAGTTTCTAATAGATAGAAAATATTCTATCCCATTCAAGACAATTGCTTTATGGACAGGCCCCAATGCTTGGATAACACCTTCTCTTGTCATCAAATTCTTCTGCCTAGCCCATAATTGTAAGGGGTGTTTTGGTTCACTCCTAACCCACAAGTCTAACTCATTTTCTTGCCTTTGAAAAAAATTATAGGCTTTGAGCCATTTTGACTGATTAAAAACAAATGAAATAAATGCTTGTTATTGGATGTCACCCACAAAAGGGCATGGATTTGTCTCAATATCATTTTCCAATATGAGATTATGAAAATAGAACTCACACAGGAGACGATGTACCTTAACCCCATAGAGTTTGCAGCATGTCACAAAATCATCTATAGTGTTTAACTCTATATATTTTCCTGCCCTAACTGCTTTAATTTTTAACTGTAAATATCTCTCTAATAAAAATAAAGCATAATTCTTGGCAGGGCATTTACAAGCTAAAACATCTGTGTATAATGAGCAGAGAGTATCCATTTGATTCTGGGCTATTTCTAATTTATTCATTACCTTTTTAGCCTTCTCCTCTGCCTTCCGACACTTCTCATAGGCTTCAGCCTCTGCTGCATGGATGATTTTCATCTGTTGTTGCAACTCCTGGTATTTTCTTCTAGGGACAGTGTCTTCTTCAAGTTTTTCCCTTTCCTGTTAAGCCTGTGCCAACTCCTCTTGAAGTTTGACTAATGTATGATAACTAAAAGTGTTTTTACTACAGGCTTGTGCATTTTCACATGAGGTTGCTCCATTTGGAATAGCTGCATTTGAAACAGCTGCCTGCTATTCCATATCTTCATGATTAGGCTCAAACTGGTTTTCCATAGTCTCTACAACTTGGGGCTTTGTTTTAGTGGCCACTTTCCTCTTTTTCAGGGCTCGTTTGGTGACTATGCTTCTCTTCTTTGGGTTTCGTTTGGGCATTTGTTTCATTTTAAGAACCCTAATAGTCTGCCTAAGTTGTTCCACTAACCTTTGAAGTTCCAGTCGTTCCCTCCAAAGTTTTTCAAGTTCAATTACTTTCTTTCTTTTCCTTGATGGAACGACTATTCCTTTTTCTGAACCCAATTTCTCAGCAGGGGTTTGCTCCTCAGCAGTCGTGCCTTTAGTTGGGCTTGCTTCTCTTTTTTCTTATTGGAACACTTCTTCAGTGTTCATATGCTCTCAGCTGCATTCTTCAGGGGTAATAAACTTAATTGGCTTTGTTGTTCCCTGAGAATTTTCAGTTTGGAACATTTCTTCAGTGTTCACCTCTTCATGTCCATACTTCTCAGGGAAAGTAAACCAAGTTGATTCTGTTGTTCCGTTAGGGTTTCCTCCTTCTATTTCATCTGACATTCCCTCATCCGTTTCTTTATTGGAACCAGCTTTCTCCTACAATTGGTTGATATCAACATTAAGGTTCGGTGGGCTGTGGGGTTGCACATATTCACTCATGTTGGCCAAAATTTGGGCCAATTAGTCCTCTTGAAAATGGCTTTGTGGTGAACTTGCAGTGGTGGTTTCGAGAGGCTCTGCTCCTTCTCTTTCATTCTCATTACTGCGATTATCTTCGTCCTCTTCACAGGTACGGTAACTACCTTCTTCCTCATAAGAGTAGTGAATCTCTCCCTCTACACTAGTATGAGGACTTCCTTCTTCTTCCTCAATTCCCTCTTCCTCATCATTTCCTTCTCCTGCGCTGCTTTATTTCTTGTGACTTTTTTCCTCACCACTGGTGTGGTGGCTCATTTCTTCTTCATCTTCATTAGTGTGGGGACTCCCTCCTTCCAGTTGTGGGGGTTGTTCATCCGCTGAGCTGGGCAATTCCAAGGGCTGGCTACTGCTACCCGGAAGGCCTTCTATCATTCCCCTACTTCTTTTTGAACGGGAGGAATGTCTACATTTTGATGGCTCTGCTGCCGTGCTAGCCATTCTCTTTCATTTTGGGGCAGGTAACGCTAATCCTCCATCAATCGAAAATATCAGTTCTTCCCAACTAGTATGTTGTTGGGAAAGGTTGTAACTTACTATTAATCTGATTAAGAAATGGTGGCTTACCACCATGTCTGTGTGCCGAGCTTTTCTTATACTACGGGAAACATCATGCAGTAAGGAATTTAAAAATACAGGCAAGTTTACAGTACATTTTTTCTTTAATACTACCAATAAGTTAAGGTGGCGAGGTCTTACCATGTCTTTCCTTCCATCGCATGTTATATAGGCCTGCACTACCTTTGCCAATTCCATCCATGGTTCTCCCAACGATGTCGGCTGAACTCCTTTGACTTTGACGACCAATGTCTGTCCTTATTCTTGGAAAATTTTCATGGCTTCTTGAAGCCTGACCTTCTTATGAGTCCATATGGTTCCTTCCACTGGTAGACCAGACACCTCTGCAATTATTTCATCTATTACTGCTATATGTCTACCTCTAACCATGGAGTAACCTTCTTGCAAATTCTATAAAAACTCGATAGCTACTGTTTCATGAGGTAATTGTTAAGGAGCAACAATTTCCTTAATAATGGCACCCAAATTAGCTACTGTAAAAACTCGATAGCTATTGTTTGGAAAGGAACAGTAGTTTCGCAGATTATTTTTTTTGTTCCTTTCGAAAGGAACAACATTTCTGCAGATTGTTTCTGTTGTTCCTTTCCAAAGGAAAAACACTTTTTGAGTGCATTTTTCTTTTTTTAGAACAACATTTTGAGGATTTCTAATGACTATTCTAAATGCAAACATACTATTTATACAAGATTACACAAATTAAAGGTTAGTGGAATCAGCAAATCAAAAGAAATTGTCATTTTTTTAAGAAATTGTTTTGTAGTGATAAGAAAAAGGAAAAAGGACATAACCACCAATATTACTTTGTTGTCTTACTATCACTAAAATTAATATGATCGATTATCTTTATCATGTTGGTTCTTCCCCAAATTTTTATAACTTTCTTTGATTTTTATTTATTGAGTAAGATAAGGGCATATTCTTTTATATTGAGATGTTTAGATTTCTTCCACCATCCCTACTCTTAAGGAGTGTTGAGCCATCCTTTATATATAAGTAGGAAAGTGCTATATGAAAAAAAAATAAGTGAAAAAAAAATAAAAATAAATAAATAAATAAAAAAAATATATATATATATATATATATATATATATATATATATCATTAACAATTCTATGATATGATAGATGGAGGATAGGGGGTCTTATCAAGAGCCAGCCTACCATGATCATAAGGAAGCAGTGAAGTGGCGTTCCCATCATGGCCACCACACCAGGGATATGGTCCAATGGATAATTCAAAAAAAAAAAAACTAAAAAGTCTTTGGAACAAGAGGTCTCATCATGAGCCAGCCTGCCCACTTTTCACTTCTTTCCGATGAATGGCATTGTGATCTATCTGGTCCCCAAGCCAGCACAATGGCCTCCATTATGACATCACACAGAACTTCCCTAGGCATAAATAAAGGATAATGGTTCCAAGGGTGAGAGAGCAACCTTGTCAAGGTTATGGACACCTATGGGCAACAGAGCTCTGCTGATGGTATTGGAGTCACATTTTTACAAATCAATAGTAATGTTTAACCCTTTTTCTTATATCTCTATCTAAATATCAAATGAAAATATGATTCGTAAACCCTTGGTTTTGAACCTATTATACATTAAATTAATCATAAATCGATCACATTAGTTTGAGTGGGTAATAAGCGCATTAGTATTTGTGTTCACATTAGCTGTCCCTTTTCCTTATCTTTGAATCATTACAAATGTTTCTATCTCTATTTATGATTTAATCACACGCATCGATTTCAGTAATGCAATAATTTGATTGATTGTATCATAAGTATGCATGCTTTTTCCTACTGTACAACTACTGTGCAGTACTTTCCTCTCTTATTTGATGGCCGAGGATGAGCTATCATCTTTCAGGGGGGGCGCGGATGCTTCTTAATGACTGCATGCAGATCAAATCACTATATTTTTTTACCTGCACGTGAATCAAATCCCTATATTCTAGGGAATAACAAAAACTTAATGATATTATTCCAATCTATTGTGTTGTGTTGTTCCATTACATTACTGTGCATTTGTAAAGAATTAACAGTGTGTAGAGAAGATGGGAGTTCGACCAATTCGTAGTGAGCCACAAGTGCTAGTTGTTTCTGATGTTGCCTGAGAAATTCTGGAAAATTTGGGATGGATTACATACCTCATAAGGCTACAAAAACCTCATGAAACAGTAGCTATCGATTTTTTACAGAATTTGCAGGAAGGTTACTCCATGGTTCGAGGTAGACAAATAGCAGTAATAGATGAAATAATTACAGAGGTGTCTAGTCTACCAGCGGAAGGAACCATATGGACTCATAAGAAGGTCAGGCTTCAAGAAGCCATGAAAATTTTCCAGGAAGAAGGACAAACATTGGTCATCAAAGGCAAAGGAGTTCAATCAACATCGTTGGCAGAACCATGGACGGAATTGGCAAAGGTAGTGTAGGCCTATATAACATGCGATGGAAGGAAATACATGGTAAGACCTCGCCACCTTAAGTTATTGGTAGTATTAAAGAAAAAATGTACTATAAACTTGCCTACATTTTTAAATTCCTTACTGCATGATGTTTCCCTTAGTATAATAAAATCTCGGCACACAGACATGGCGGTAAGCCACCATTGCTTAATCGAATTAATAGTAAGTTATAGCCTTGTCCAACAATAAACCAGTTGGGAAGAACTGATATTTTCGATTGATGGAGGATTAGCCTTACCTACCCCAAAATGAAAGAGAATGGCTAGCACGGCAGCAAAGCCATCAAAACGTAGACACTCCTCCCATTCAAAAAGAAGTAGGGGAATGATAGAAGGTCTTCCGGGTAGCAGTAGCCAACCCTTGGAATTTCCTAGCTCAGAGGATGAAAAGCCCCCACAACTGGAAGGAGGGAGTCCCCACACTAATGAGGATGAAGAATAAATGAGCCACCACACCAGTGGTGAGGAACAAATTCACCACACCAGTGGTGAGAAACAAAGTAGCGCAGAAGAAGGAAATGATGAAAAAGAGGGAATTGGGGAAGAAGAAGGAGGTCCTCATACTAGTGTAGAGGGAGAGATTCACTACTCTGATGAGGAAGAAGGTAGTTACCATATCTGTGAAGAGGACGAAGATAATTGCAGCAGTGAGAATGAAAGAGAAGGAGCAGAGCCTCCCGAAACCACCACTGCAAGTTCACCACAAATATCTTTTCAAGAGGACGAATTGGCCCAAATTTTGGCCAACATGAGTGAATATGTGCAGCCCCACAGCCCACCGAACCTTAATGTTGATATCAACCAATTGCAGGAGCAAGTTGTTGTCAATAAAGAAACTTCTAAGGGAATGCTAGATGAAATTGAAGGAGGAAACCCTAACGGAATAGCAGAATTAGCTGGGGTTACTTCCCCTAATAAGTATGGACAGGAAGAGGTGAACATTGAAGCAGTGTTCCAAACTGAAAATTCTCAGGGAACAACAGAGCCAATTGAGGTTATTACCCCTAAAGAATGCAGCCGGGAGCATATGAACATTGAAGAAGTGTTCCAAGAAGAAAACAGAGAAGCAAGCCCAACTGAAGGCACGACTGCTGAGGAGCAAACCCCCACTAAGCAATTGGGTTCAGAAAAAGGAACAGTCGTTCTATCAAGGAAAAGAAAGAAAGTAACTGAACTTGAAAAACTTTGGAGGGAACGACTGAAGCTTCAGAGGCTAGCGGAACAACTTAAGCAGACTATTAGGGTTCTTAAAATGAAAAAAATGCCCAAACGAACCCCAAAGAAGATAAGCATAGTCACCAAAAGAGCCCCAAAAAAGAGGAAAGTGGCCACTAAAACAAAGCCCCAAGTTGTAGAGACTATGGAAAATCGGGCTGAGCCTAATCATGAAGATATGGAATAGCAGGCAGCTGTTTCAGATGCAGTTGTTCCAGTTGGAGCAACCTCAAGTGAAAATGCACAAGCCTGTATTCAAAACACTTTTAGTGATCCTACATTAGCCAAAATCCAAGAGGAGTTGGCACAGGCTCGACAGGAAATGGAAAAACTTGAAGAAGACACTGTCCCTAGAAGAAAATACCAGGAGTTGCAGCAACAGATGAAGATCATCCATGCAACAAAGGCTGAAGCCTATGAGAAGTGTCGAAAGGCAGAGGAGAAGGCTTAAAAGGTAATGAATAAATTAAAAATAGCCCAGAATCGAATGGATACTCTCTGCTCATTATACACAGATGTTTTATCTTGTATATGCCCTGCCAAGAATTATTCTTTATTTTTATTAGAGAGATATTTAAAGTTAAAAATTAAAGCAGTTAAGGCAGTAAAATCTATAGAGTTAAACACTATAGATGATTTTGTGACATGTTGCAAACTCTATAGGGTTAAGGTACAACGTCTCCTGTGTGAGTTCTATTTGCATAATCTCATATTGGAAAATGATATTGAGACAAATCCCAGCCCTTTTGTGGGTGACATCCAATACCAAGCATTTATTTTATTTGTTGTTAATCAGTTAAAATGGCTCAAAGCCTATAATGTTTTTCAAAGCCTATAATGTAAACTATGTGTTTTGGTTCACTCCTAACCCACAAGTCTAACTCATTTTCTTACCTTTGAAAAACATTATAGGATTTGAGCCATTTTAACTGATTAACAGCAAATGAAATAAATGTTTGGTATTGGATGTCACCCACAAAAGGGCTGGGATTTGTCTCAATATCATTTCCCAATATGAGATTATGCAAATAGAACTCACACAGGAGACGATGTACCTTAACCCCATAGAGTTTGTAGCATGTCACAAAATCATCTATAGTGTTTAACTCTATAGATTTTCTTGCCCTAACTGCTTTAATTTTTAACTGTAAATATCTCTCTAATAAAAATAAAGCATAATTCTTAGCAAGGCATCTACAAGCTAAAACATCTGTGTATAATGAGCAGAGAGTATCCATTCGATTCTGGGCTATTTTCAAATTATTCATTACCTTTTTAGCCTTCTCCTCTGCCTTCCGACACTTCTCATAGGCTTCAGCCTCTGTTGCATGGATGATCTTCATCTGTTGCTGCAACTCCTGGTATTTTCTTCTAGGGACAGTGTCTTCTTCAAGTTTTTCCCTTTCCTGTTGAGCCTGTGCCAACTACTCTTGGAGTTTGGCTAATGTAGGATCACTAAAAGTGTTTTGACTACAGGCTTGTGCATTTTCACTTGAGGTTGCTCCATCTGGAACAACTACCTGTTGTTCCATATCTTCATGATTAGACTCAGCCTGGTTTCTATAGTCTCTACAACTTAGGGTTTTTGTTTTAGTGGCCACTTTCCTCTTTTTTGGGGCTCGTTTGGTGACTATGCTTCTCTTCTTTGGGGTTCATTTGGGCATTTGTTTCATTTTAAGAACCCTAATAGTCTACCTAAGTTTTTCCACTAGCCTCTGAAGCTTTAGTCGTTCCCTCCGAAGTTTTTCAAGTTCAGTTACTTTCTTTCTTTTCCTTGATGGAACAGTTGTTCCTTTTTCTAAACCCAATTGCTCAGCGGGGGTTTGCTCCTTAGCAACCATGCCTTTAGTTGGGCTTGCTTCTTTGTTTTCTTATTGGAACACTTCTTCAATGTTCATATGCTCCCGGCTGCATTCTTCAGAGGTAGTAACCTCAATTGGCTCTGCTATTCCCTAAGAATTTTTAGTTTGGAACACTGCTTCAGTGTTCACCTCTTCCTATCCATACTTCTCATGGGAAGTAACCCTAGCTGATTTTGTTGTTCCATTAGGGTTTCCTCCTATTTCATTCGACATTCCCTCAACCATTTCGTTATTGGCAACAACTTGCTCCTGCAATTGGTTGATATCAACATTAAGGTTCGGTGGGCTGTGGGGCTGCACATATTCACTCATGTTGGCCAAAATTTGGGCCAATTGGTCCTGTTGCAAAGGGATTTGTGGTGAACTTGTAGTGGTGGTTTCAAGAGGATCTACTCCTTCTCTTTCATTCTCACTGCTACAATTATCTTCTTCCTCTTCACAGGTATTGTAACTACCTTCTTCCTCTTCACAGGTATTGTAACTACCTTCTTCCTCATCAGAGTAGCGAATCTCTCCCTCTACACTAGTATGAGGACTTCCTTCTTCTTCATCATTTCCTTCTCCTATGCTGCTTTGTTTCTCACCACTGGTGTGGTGACTTTATTCCTCACCACTGGTGTGGTGGCTCACTTCTTCTTCATCCTCATTAGTGCACGGACTTTCTCCTTCCAGTTGTGGGGGTTGTTCATCCTCCAAGCTGGGCAATTCCAAGGGCTGGCTACTGCTACCCAAAAGGCATTCTATCATTCCCCTACTTATTTTTGAACGAGAGGATTGTTTACGTTTTGATGGCTTTGTTGTCGTGCTAGCCATTCTCTTTCATTTTGGGGCAGGTAAGGCTAATCCTCCATCAATCAAAAATATCAGTTCTTCCCAACTGGTTTATTGTTGGGAAAGGCTGTAACTTACTATTAATTTGATTAAGAAATGGTGGCTTACCACCATGTCTTTGTGTCAAGCTTTTCTTATACTATGGGAAACATCATGCAGTAAGCAATTTAAAAATGCAGGCAAGTTTACAGTACATTTTTTCTTTAATACTGCCAATAAGTTAAGGTGGCGAGGTCTTACCGCGTCTTTCCTTCCATCGCATGTTATATAGGCCTGCACTACCTTTTCTAATTCCGTCCATGGTTCTCCCAATGATGCTGGCTAAACTCCTTTGCCTTTGACGACCAATCTCTGTCCTTCTTCCTGGAAAATGTTCATGGCTTCTTGAAGCCTGATCTTCTTATGAGTCCATATGGTTCCTTCTGTTGGTAGACCAGACACCTCTGCAATTATTTCATCTGTTACTGCTATCATTCTACCTCTAACCATGGAGTAACCTTCCTACAAATTCTGTAAAAACTCGATAGCTACCGTTTCATCAGGTTGTTGTAGCCCATTGAGGTATGTAATCCATCCCAATTTTTCCAGAATTTCTCGTGCAGCATCAGAAACAACTAGCACTTGCAGCTCGCTACGAATTGGTTGACCTCCCATCTTCTCTACACACTTTTAATTCTTTAAAAACACACAATAATGTAATGGAACAGAACAACATAGTAGATTGTAATAATATCGTTAAGTTTTTGTTATTCCCTAGAATATAGGGATTTGATTCGCGTGTAGGTAAAGAAATATAGGGATTTGATCTGCATACCGTCATTAAGAGGCATCCACGCCCCCCCTTGAAGGATGTTAGGTTGTTCTCGACCATCAAATAAGAGAGGAAAGTACTGCACAACAGTTGTACAACAAGAAAAAGCATGCATACTTATGATACAATCAATCAAATTATTGCATTACTGAAATCGATGCGTGTGATTAAATTGTAAATAGAGATAGAAACGTTTGTAATGATTCAAAGATAAGGAAAAGGGACAACTGATGTGAACACAAGTACTAATGCATTTATTACTGACTCAAACTAATGTGATCGATCTATGATGAATTTCTTGTATAATAGGTTCAAAACGAAGGGTTTAGGAATCATACTTTCATTTGATATTTAGATAGAGATATAGGAAAAAGGGTTTAACATTACTATTGATTTGTAAAAATGTGACTCCAATACCATCAGCAGAGCTCTGTTGCCCACAGGTGTCCATAACCTTGACAAATTTTCTTTCTCACCCTTGGAACCATTATCCTTTATTTATGCCTAGGGAAGTGTTGTGTGATGTCATAATGGAGTCCATTGTGCTGGCTTGGGGACCAGATAAATCACAATGCCATTCACCGAAAAGAAGTGAAAAGTGGGCAGGTCGGCTCGTGATGAGACCTCCTGTTCCAAGGAATTTTTAGTTTTTTTTTTCAATTGTCCATTGGACCATATCCCTAGTGTGGTGGCCATGATGGGAATTCCACTTCACTGCTTCCTTATGTCATGGTAGGCTAGCTCTTGATGAGACCCCCTATCCTCCATCTGCCATATCATAGAATTGTTATTGATATATATAGATATTTTTTCGCTTCTATTTTTTCATATAGCACTTTCCTACTTATATATAAATAATAGCTCAGCACTCCTTAAGAGTAGGGATGGTGGAAGAAGTCTAAACATCTCAATAGAAAAGAATATGCCCTTATTCTTACTCAATAAATAAAAATCAAAGAAAGTTATAAAAATTTGGGGAATAACCAACATGATAAAGACAATCGATCATATTAATTTCAGTGATAGTAAGACAACAAATTAATATTGGTGGTTATGTCCTTTTTCCTTTTTCTTATCACTACAAAACAATTTCTTAAAAAAATGATAATTTATTTTGATTTGTTGATTCCAGTAACCTTTAATTTGTGTAATCTTGTATAAATAGTATGTTTTCCTTTAGAAGATTCATTAGAAATCCTCAAAATGCTATTCTAAAACAAGAAAAATGCACTCAAAAAGTGTTGTTCCTTTGGAAAGGAACAACAGAAACAATCTGCTGAAATGTTGTTCCTTTCGAAAGGAACATTAGAAACAATCTGCGAAACTATTGTTCCTTTCCAAAAAGTAGCTATCGAGTTTTTACAGTAGCTAATTTGGGCGCCATTCCTAATGACCTGGTTAAATGGGCATCATCTCCAGGACCAATGATCAAGAGTCTATCATTCCCTATCATTTCAATTACTACATGCCCTAAGACAAGAAACAAGACAAATCAAGCAAGACTTTGATCAAGCAAAGGTTTCCATGGTTTGAAGCTTATTATATAGCATATGAGAGCTCACCAATGCAGGCTCTAAGGGGCCTAAGTGCATTGCATATGCAGGTAGCCCCATGCAAGGATGCTCTGCAAATCACTTCTCGACTTTCACAGGTGCATTGGTCACATTGGGAGCGAAATTCTCATTGTTCTGGAATCTCCACTTGGCTAGTGTCTTCTAGAAGAGTTCACATTTGTCAAGCTTCGGATCCAAGTGTCCATTTGACATTAACATGACTGGAAACATGTCTTGTCTATTATTGGAAATTCATTGATTGCAAAACTACCTACAATTCATCTATAAATTGAGCATAGATCTAAGTTCTTGAGGAGGAAGAATTTGAGTAGAGAAATGCTGGAGAATTTTCAATTGAGAGCTAGATTTGTGCAGCTACTGCTAGAGAGATTTATAATGTGTTGAGGTTTGGGAACATTGTTGGAAGGTCACTTCAAATCAATCACTAGGTTGTAACCTATTCTTCTATCATCAATAAAGATCATTGCTTATTTTTCCCTATATGCATTTGTATTGACTTTGATTTTCCATATTACAAGATCTTGGTTGATGTATATGGTTTATGATTTACTGATTTAGCTAACTAGCTTGAATATATATCTATATTATTGCATCTTCTGATGTTTCAATGTTCTTTCTTGTAAGAATCATTCAGCCCATAAACCGCTTGAATTTGAAGCTGCAACGGAAGCGACAGAAGGAGCCATTTGGAAGCGACTGAACAAGTAAGCCTCTAATCCTCTTTGTGTTTCTTTTTTGAGTTAGGAGAAATAGTAATATAGTCTTTCACCTATTGTTCTAGACTAGCACATGTCTAGGAAGGCGTGATTTATCCATAATACACAATTCTGGCCCAACAAATTGGCAACTCCGCTTGGGATAATTTCTCTTAGTTCTAGGTGTTTAAGCCTCTAATTTGCTTTGTTTATCCACCCAGTAGTTGTTACACATAAATATTAAACCTTTTCAGAGCTTAATCTGCAAAGATAGTGAGTTAAACAATAGTATTTTTCTTTATATATGGTGCCCAACGCACCCTTAGACATGACACAGTGCTTTGCAGAGCACTGTCTCCCTTCCTAGCCTGCGTTGCAGAGAACTGTCTCCACTTGGAGACTGCGTTGACTCCTGAAAGTACCCAAAATCCCTTGAATTTTCCTTTGCAATTTGCTTCAGTTTTTTTTGCTGTTGTGTTCTGAAAAGTTTGATGCTCAATTGACTAGTGACTCTATATACTTCTTCTCCTTTGACTGAAAATTTATTCATTGTTGTTTTAAAAAAGTTTTTATTTATCATTGACAAGTTGATTTCAAAGTACTTTTTATGGTCGCATTAAGAATCATTTGCTTTCGAAATAGGAAATTGTTGTAAAATCTTCATTTCCTTGATAGGATAAATTGTTGTTGAAATCCTTGTTTTTCATTCAAAAGAGAAATTGTTGTTTGTATTCTTCATTTCTCGAAAGTAAAAAGCATTTGAATTATTGATTTAGTGCACCTAGTTTCTTTTCTGCATTCATAACATTAAGGAAACTAAAAAAAAAACTTGCATTTGCATGTAAAATAATGTGTGTTTTGCAAAAGGAACATTAGGAAATATGCATTTAGTTTTTGATTCATTGATTTGTTTTTTGTTCATTGATTTGTTTGCTCACAAATTATTTTCTCTCTTCCCTTAGTAGCTAGGTTCTTCATTGAAAAAGCTGAAAGTGAAAGTTTGTTTATCATTCTTAGCTTGCATTTTAGGAATTTCATACACATCATCGTGGTGAACCTTTGAAAGGAAAATTTTTAAGCAAGATCAACATAAAATTAATCTCAATTTACTTAACAACGCATTGGAACCATAACGATAACATTTAGAAGGTCTAGGCTAGAGACGTGTTCCAGCGTCGTAAAACATAACAGCTGTCGGTAACTTGTCTGTGATACACTCCGAGTGTGATACTTCATTGCATGTACGTAAGTATATCGTAGCTCGTGCACATAATTTCAGGAATATCAGGAGGTGTTACAATACGATAAGTATAAAGGGGTGATCTCATTATGCGGATTCGCATCAGACAGCGCTAATACGGACTTGGGCCTCCGCATACCCTTGGGTATATTTGGGAGGACAACTTTTAGGTGCTATCCATCCATAGTGAACTGAGTCGACTACCTTGAAATTGTGATACATTGAACACAACATTTGGGGAGATTACCTGCCCATACTTCTTGGTTCGCCAAGAGGTATTCTGCAGTTCATAGTTTCTTGGTAAACCCTTTTGCCTAGAATTATCCTCTTTTTGTTTATTTGTTTTTTGGATAAAATAAATCAGTAATCATGGAAGAACAAAATCCTATCCCCCATCGTTTGCGTATATTAGCTTTAAAACCACCTTTAACACCAGAAGTTACTTCTAGTAGGCAAAGGAGATCACAACCTTCCGAATCAAGTACAATTTGTACCTCTGGAAAAACATCATTTTTTAAACTAGAGTTAGCTCAAATTGATTCCACACATCCTGGTTCATCTATTGTCATCAAAACGGAGTCTTCACAGCTACCCGTGGTCATGATCCATTCAATCGCTGAGACCATACCTCCTGGTCAAAAATTTATCCAGATCTCGTCTCTTCTTTTCCAGAACATCTGAATCCTGAAGTCGAACAGCCGGAAGTTGTTCCTACCTTGGTCATCCCATAAAGTTTTGTAGCTATTGAAACTCCTATATCACACAGTCAACCATCTGAAATATATTTTGGGCCTGACGGTGAAGTTATTCTTCCTGGTTTAATTATGATTGAAGAAATCCCACAAGACGATACACCTTTAACTCCAACCCATTTTGGGGAGGACCTTTACCTGTACCAGTATTTTCTTCAATCATTTCCATCTGCTTTTGTTGATCCTATTCCCATTAAATCTCCCATCAATTTTAGAGGGTATACATTTGGTAAAAAAACCATGTCTGAACCAACATCTTCAGTTGCGTCTGTTGTTCCAATTACGTTAGCTCCTACCCTCGCTACTTTGTCGATGTTCACAACCTCACCAGAGTCATATTTTCACGGTGGCCCTTCGGTCCCAACATGTTACAAATCATTGTCTGGCACCTTCTCTTGTGCATCTTCACGATCATGGTCTTTTCCAATGTCATCATTTGGTATTTTAACTGGTAGTCCTATCATTAGTACTGAACGTCTTGATTCATTACATACATCATCAGGGCAATATCAAGTCGGTCCTTTTCGGTCAATTCCTTTAAGTACCATATCAACTAGACTCCCAGCATTTGGAGAAAATTATTTTTCTTCTTATTATCCTCCTTATGTTGGGGGGAAACCTTTGGTCACCCAATATGACAGTACTCAGTCACTTTTTGATCTAAAAAATGTTGACATGAATGTTTGTCAATGGCAGCCCACTTTTCCTATCCAACCACAAACAGTTGTAAACTCGTATCAATCGGTTCAACCTGTTACACCCACTTCATTACCACTTGTTAATACATCTATACCCGTGTTACAGAATCAAAATATTGTACATCAACCATATCAGGCAGGTTCTTCGACTCAATATCATCAAATGTTGGGTCCACAGACTCAAAATCCTTTGGCTAATTTACAACAACCTGTATCAGGAATCATTTATTCACAAGCTGGTGTACCATTTTATGGGATGTCACAAACGCAACCTGGTTATACATATCAACTGAATCCAAATTCTACTAATTTGGGTTATAACCTTTGTGGACAGACCCCTTGGAAGCCATAAGCACAAATGCCTCAAACTTCATTTCAACAAGCATCATATCCAGGTTTTGGTCAACAAAATTCTCAAGCATTTGCTATGTAAAACAACCCCTATCTGGGTTACCAACAGAAAATTCTGTATGTTGGTGCTCAAAGACCTGTTGCTCAAGAAATTCCATCTTACCATGGCTATGCTCAACCTGACCTTAATCGACAGTTTCCTTTTGTTGCAACCTTGGAATTACCAGATTTAAACTGGTTAACCAATGATCCTATAAATTATGCTCCTTGGTGGTCGGTGATACCTCATAAATCACCCTCTGATATTCCTAAATTCAGTGGAAACCCTGGATAATATCCGTCGACTCATGTCATGACTTATCATTTATGGTGTTCATCAAATTCCTTGAATGATGATTCTGTTCGACTACGTCTTTTCCAGCATACGCTTACAGGTCCCACTGCTAAATGGTACATTGAGTTACCTAGAGCTTCTTTCAACAATTTCATTGCTTTAGCTATTGTATTTTTGACCCATTTCCAGTTACCAATCAGATACGAAACTGGTACGGAACTCTTGACCAACTTCAAACAGACTAATGCTACTCACATTTATGATCATATTCATGAGTGGCGTCGCCATCGACGAATGGTTAAGACATTTGTTCCCAATCAAATCCTTGCTGAATGGTTCATTAAGTCCCTGTTACCATCTATAACTGAGGATGTGGCTAAAGTTGGCATTGTCACAAAAAAGCAAGTTATCGCTCGTGCCCAATATTTAGACTTGATTTATACTCAGTCCGGCACGCTCTATGAAAAAATTCCTAATGTGCCGCGATCTAATTTCAATGTTCCTCCTCAAATAAAGGACTCTCATGCCGAAGACGGCTTGATAGGCACTGCAAACACACACCATGCTACTGCATTAATCCTTCTCCTACTTCCGAAATTAATGATGTGTCATTTGACAAAGGCAAAAGTGACAAGCAACCAGGGGGTAAGAAAAATGGGAAATCAAAGAAAAAACAAACTTCTAACTCGCAGGAAATATCATCTGATCAACCATAAGGACATCGTTATCCATGTATAATCTGTAACGAGGAACACTTTGTTAGGGATTGTCCTCACCGTGCTAAAGTCTCAAAAATCATCAAGACTTCTCATGCATTAGCTGTGATCCATTTCCAAATCCGGGCACTAATTTGATTGCTACAAATCCAGGTCCTAGTTCCCAAGTGTTAAAGTTATCCACCACAAAACCTTCACAAGATATTTTGGTGTCAATGTGGAATAAAGACTATGGTAGTCTGGCCACTGATCAACCTACTACCTAGACAACGAATCCATCTAATGAATCAGTACCACCTATTGTTATTCCTGAATTTACAATTAAGCCACCGAAGGGAGTAATTCATAAATTGACATATAATCCTCGAGCAAGAGCTACACAAAATTATAATATAGTTGAAGATTTGGCTCAATCCCCTTCAGTTATGTCTACTCTTGAGGTATTACAAAAATTTCCCTCCCAGAAATAGGCTTTATTGTCGACCATTGGTGGAATTGATCCGACTGATTCTAATCTTGTCATCTTTAACCATACGGGCTATGTGCCGCAATTACCAGCAGAATTTGCATTCTCCATAGAAGTAAATGTTCTCAATCACCTTGTTCATCCCACTATTATTGATGAGGGAGCATCTACATGCATTATGTCTTTAAACTGTTGGTAGTCACTTGGGTCGCTGAAATTATCACAATCATCAACGACGTTGAAGGCTTTTGATGAATGTACAGATAAACCTTGTGGTATTATCAATAACCTACATGTTGAACTGGGGGAAAAAATAGTTAATATTGATGTCGAGGTTGTTAACGGACCCCTTGACTATAATATTTTACTTGGAAGACCATGGGTATCTGCAATGACTTCCATTGTTTCTACACACTTTAGAATGATTTCCTTTTCACATAAAGGTACATTCACAGTCATTAATCAATTATCCTTTTTTGTCTCCGCTTCACAGGTAACTGGAAGAGTTCCGTTTGTTCACTTACCCCAACTAGAAATTCAAAACATTGGTGTAGGACTCTTAAAGGATTCCACTCTTATGGGAACATTTTCATTACCGCCGCTTGCGACGTCGGCAGAAATTGCAAGTATAGCGACCTACTACATGTTCTCTTCCACTCTATCTTGCTTAAGGGAGAGTGCGGGTGATTCTGATATTTCTATGTTGGATGATGTTTTACTACCCAACCCTATTGAACTGGCATAGCAATCAATCTATTTGGTTTGGGTGGCAAATATGAAATAAACGTTGCTGAGTGTTTGGGTTGATCGTTCCTTAGATTTTGGTACCCCATCTGATCCATTTTCCTCAAAGTTTTTGACAGATGAAAATATTTTGGAAGCTATGATGTCAGAAGGAGAACCATGGAAATATTATCATCATCATTCCCATCTTCCTGATTATGAAGAAAACAATCTTAGTGAACTATATCACCCATCCATCAAAACCTTCTTTTCAAATTCTTTACCAATTAATGAAACTGATTCTGAGCGAAAATTATCAAATATCAAAGAAACCATTTCTATCAATATCTCGACTAAACTAGGCATTGTAGAAAATATTCATGTCGGTGTATCTTTTTCTCCATCAGAACTTGATTCATATCGCTCTCTTTTTCATGAATTTCGTGACATATTCACTTGGTCTTACGAGGAAATGCCAGGCATAATACTAGTATAGTTGAACACACTATTAATATGTATCCTGATGTCAAACTGGTGCGCCAACGGCTTCGTCCTATTCATCCAAAGAAAGCCATTGCCATCAAAACAAAATTGTAAAAACTTTTGCATGCTAGTTTCATTTACCGTGTTCCGCTAACTGAATGGGTTTCCAGTATTGCTCTTGTTATGAAAAAACAAGGAACCATTAGAGTGTGCATCGATTATCAAGATGTTAATCATTCTTGTCCAAAAGACAACTATCCTACTCCCTTTATCGACCAGATTATTGACGATTGTGCTGGATGCAAAATTTTTTCGTTCATGGATGGATTTTCTGGCTACAATCAAATCAATATCTGCCTAGATGACCAACATAAGACAACATTTATCTATCCCTGGGGCACATTCGCATATAGGAAACCTCTGTTTGGTTTAAATAATGTTGGGGAAACTTTTCAAAGAGCAATGGATTATGCTTTCAATGACATCAAGCACATTATTCAACCATATCTAGATGATTTACCACCGCATTCACGAAATCAGACAGATCACCCGATGCATTTGAGAGCCACTTTCTTACGCTGCCGACACTACAAAATACGCCTCAATCAACACAAATGTGTGTTTTGTGTTGGTTCTGGTCGATTTCTTGGATTCGTAGTCTCAAAAGAAGGAATTCGAATAGACCCACTGAAGGTACAGGGCATTCTTGATCTGCCTGCACCATCAAACTTACTTCAGATACAAAAACTTCAAGGAAAGGCTAACTTCCTAAGAAGGTTCATTCCAAACTATGTCGAAATGGCTAAAAGATTTACTTGATTATTGAAAAAGGGGGTTCCCTTCCATTGGGATCAAGTTGTGCAAGCTTCTTTTGATGTTGTCAAGGACACTTTTTTCCGAGTGTCATTAATGTATTCTCCTAATTATCAAAATGATTATTTCCTATATATCATCGTGGCTGAAATGACCATCGCTATGATTTTGGTCCAAGTAGAAGATGGAATTGAACATCCGATCTATTATTTCAGTCGCAATCTCAATGATACAAAAGTTAAGTACTCATATGTGGAAAAGCTTGCCTTGGCAGCTATTCAAGCTGTCCAAAGATTTCGCCATTATATGCTGCTCCAAAAAACAACAATAGTTTCGGATTGCAACCCCATGACTTATATCTTATCACGTCAATTGCTGGGGGGAAAATATTCAAAATGGATTGTCATTTTGCAGGAATTTGATTTTGAATTCATCAAATCGAAGTCAAAGAAGTCTTTAGTTTTGGTTAAGCTTCTCTGTGACCTTCCCTCTGATAGTACTGCTACTATGTCGAAACCATCTATTCCAAACGAGTCTCTGTTTCTGATCGGAACATCTGATCCTTGGTATGGGGATTTCACCATTTAACTCCGAAGCCAAACTTTTTGACCTAATACCTCTCGCTCTAATCAAAGATGTATTCGATACCAATCCAAAGATTATCTTATCATCGACGATACACTTTATCGTCATGGTGTCGATACCATTTTAAGGAGGTGCCTCACTCATGAAGAGGCAGAAAAAGTGTTAAATGATTTTCATGTTGGGGCTTGTGGTGGACACTTATCTGGATATGCTACCGCACAGAAGTTACTCTGCGCTAGTTACTTTTGGCCTACTATTTTTCGAGATTACATCCTCGCAGTCAGAAGTTGTCATGCATGCTAGATTTTTTATCGTAAAATCCGCAAACCGCCAGCGCCAATGCATCCTATTATCTCTGCTAGACCATTTATGAAATGGAGTATTGAATTCATGACCTGTAACCCTCCTTTGTTTGGAGGGCATGGTTATATTATTGTCGCAGTCGACTATTTTACCAAATGGGCCAAAGTGATGCCTACATTCAATAACATAGGAAAAACACCGGCATTGTTTTTCTTCAACCACGTTATTGCATGGTTTGCGGTCCCACAGGTTATAGTTACTGATCATGGGAAGCATTTTCGCAACCATATGATGTCTGAATTGACTACCAAGTTAGGATTGTCGCATGATAATTCTAATCCTTATTATCCATAATCAAATGGACAAGTTGAGGCTATTAACAAAATTCTTAAAAAAATGCTTCAACGAATGATAGGAGTCCGTAAAAGGAACTGGCACTTGATCCTATACTCCGCCTTGTGGGCATATCGAACCTCGGTGAGAAACGCAACCGGATTTACTCCTTTTCAATTGGTGTATGGTCTGGAATCTATCCTATTAATCCAATGTGAAACATCATCGTTAAAACTCGCGATAGACTTGTTACCTAACACCTCAGAAGAAGAAGCGCGTCTCCTTAACCTCATCCATCTAGATGAAGTGCATCGTGAAGCCCAATTGACCAACGAAGTGCATAAGAGACATATAAAGGTGCAATACAACAAAAATTTCTAGCCTCACATCTACTCAGACGACGTCTTGGTCCTTCTTTATGATCAAGAAGCTGATGTAATAGGTACAGGAAAATTCGAAGCATTGTGGCATGGCCCCTATATTGTCAAAAGAGTTCTTGCTAAGGGTGCTTATGAGTTAATTGATTACGATGAGATTCCATTGGCACAGCCTAGAAATGGGTTGTATTTGAAACGTTACTATGCTTAATCATGAGCATAGTAATTTTTTGTATTATATTGTATATATGTTGTTGATTTGCATTCACTATCTTAATTTGATTTTAGAGTTTTCTTGACGTTAGTAATCCGCTTTACATTTTATGGAAGATATATGAATCTTCAGAACCATTTGTTGGATATGCTGATGGTGGTAGTCGTAGTACATAGAATCTATCCTCTACAATGCGGACCATTTTCGCTCCGAACGACGAGTCAGTGAGTTTTCAAGGGATTTGTATTGGTAGATTGACGAACAATATCGCTGAATATAGCGCGTTGATTGAACTTCTCTCTGATGCCATTTCATTTGGTATTAAACACATAATCATAAGGTTAGATTCACAACTTGTGGTATTACAACTTACTAGTGTTTATACTGTTAGAAATACAACACTTCTTAGATTGTTCTTAAGAGTACGACTTTTGGAAAGACATTTTGATTTCATTCAATATCAATATATTTTCAAAAATTTGAACACTTTGACTGATTCATTAGCTAATCAAGTTTTAGACAGACATTTGTGACATAGGTAAAGAAAAAATTCACATCACTGAATAGGATTGCACATTAAACATAGGACAAAATTTGAAATCATATAGATAGATAGTTATAGGTTTTTACAAAATTTGTGCCCAAGACACATTGGTCATCTAACCTCAAAATGTATGCAAAATGTCATAAGTAAACTAGTGGTGCTCATGGTAACATGCTATAGATCTAGCAATCCTATGGAGTAACCCCATCCAACGGTTGGGAAACCCAATAGTGTGTCACTGCAGTCGCATGGGAAGCTCTTCGATCTGGCAATCCAAAATCCCGAAGGTCAAACCCTCTATGTGTTGCTGAAGCTTAGCTAGAGTCTTAGCCATATCAAGGTCCTAAAGGATTTCTCTCTTGATAGCCCTCCCTACTGGCGCATCTACTTTGCACTCTAGTTCCTCTACCGGTTGAATAGGACCAATATATGCATTACATTAAACATTTAGTTTAGTCTTGGAAAGAAATAAAAAACACAAAAACATTGTATAAACCTAAGAAAAATTCAAAAAACATGGTCAAATCATTCTTACCTATTGCATCCCACTGAGCGCCTTCTGGTAATACTAAATCTAGATCTCCTCAGAAGTCGACGCCTATGTATGGATACTCATCGATGGTGACGATCTGTCGCCAGAACCAGGCGAATAATGCAGTATAGAACACAACAGTTGATTGGCCTGCATGCTAACCCATGAGTTCTACCCATCTCTGCATTTGAGGATCTCTAGGACTAGATATATCTAATGTTACATGTTGTGGCTGCATCAGTGGAATCCATTCCAAAGCGAAGGAGATAAGGATTGAACCATAACTGAAATTTTTCTTCCTTACTCCCCTTGCTTTATTCAGTTGTTTCTTTATCAGAGATAGAACAGCTTCAGACCAGTTGAAGACTGTTGTTTTAAGCACTCTAGCACATACTGCATATACGATATGTTCGCTACATGTAGTGTAACTGTGTCAGCAAGTTTAGTGATCGTGAAAAGGATGATTCTCAAAGGAAAATCCCTGACATCCGAGATGTTTATTTTTCCATCTTTTCTAGGTTCTGCCCCTAGAAAACAATACTGCATAACATAATCCCTCACTGTCTCCCCTCCAATGGTAGAACCTGTGAGAGAAATGGGCAAACCTCTCCTCGAAAAACCTGTGAGAAAATACACGTCCTAAACTGTTATGGATACCACTTGATTTTTAGTGTGAAATTCCTCTATCATCGGATCCCATGCTCGAACTAAGAACTCCAAGAGTTCTATTTTTTGCCTTATTCTAGACAATTTGAAGTACTTAAGTAGTCCACAATCTCTTAGGGCTCTTACAGTACCTAGATCAATCAAGGAAATCATATCATGTTATTCATGTTCTCTTTCCCTCCATGTAATCATCATTATAATCCGATGGAAACCTGAAATACAACCATAAGATCCATTAGATTCCATTCATTGCAAAAAATAGGCAAATTTGGGCACAACATGAAAATCAAAAACTTAAACTATGCCCAATGCACTCCTTGGGCTGAGACAGTGCATTGCACATGCAGGTACCCTTCACTGTACCTGCTATGCAACACAAGTTTCAACATTCAGGGGTGCGTTACCCTCATTTTGGGCAGAATTTATCGTAGGGGCCTTAAAACCCTAAAAATATGCAAAGAATGGAAATGAAATGAATACCAAAGGGAAGAGAAGGTTCATGGTACTAACTTGGATCAAATGGCGATGAAATCCATCCACAGAAATGACTGAAATCAACGACTGAAGTTCGGGGGCAAAATCAGGTTCAGAGCTCCAAAATGCAAATGGTAACTATGGAATGGTAAAAATGAATAGTGAAACTGCTTTTTATAGTCATTTAATTGTTTTCAAGTTAATTTTTTTTCTATGACTATAGTGTTATTATGTTTTTATCATGAAACATATATTTTTAATCCATTTGATGTTGTTATGAATAGGAAATACAACTGATGAACAGATTAGTCGTGTATATTTATTCAAAGAATGGCTTGACCACAAAGCATACTTTTTCTCCATATTTTTCGAGCTTTGTTAAAAACGAAAAAGGATTTGAAGCGCACTTTAATCTCCTTTTTTGAGCTTCGATAATAGTGAAAAAGGAACCCCTAGAGTCTTATTTCAACTCTTTTCAGACTCCGATAATGTGAAAAGATTGCCAAGCACTTGTCTTTTCGACCTCATTAAAATAAATGAATTGATATATACTCAGTATAAGTTTAACCCTTTTCTGGACTGAGATATATTATTTACGAAAAAGGAATACCTTGGCTAAACATGACCAAAGAGGTTCTCTCAGACATTATTTTACACTTTTTTGGGTCTAAGTGACAAATTTACGAAAAAGTACTTTTGGAGTTCTCTTTTGTCCTCTTTTTCAAGCTCTATAAATATGAAAAAGGACTGGGCTATCACTGTCGTTAAGTTCGTTAAAACATAAAATAGTGACGGGCTTGTCAATCATGGCAAGAATCGAGTTTCATTCATTGCTAGACTCGTTAAATTATTAAATAGCGATACTTTATTCGCCCGAAGAGTTGAATTATAGATCAAACAAATGTTATCCTCCTTAAGCTTGTTAAAAAAAAAAGAGGTACTAGTCGACAAATGACTAGGGAAAATTTGGGAAAAGTAAGTAAAGTTTCTTTTTGGTAGCAAATCGCCCTTCAACATGGCACTTCTTTCAGTTCATGTCTGTGACTGTTTGGGTTGGGTAATCATCTTGACGGTTCATTCACACATATGGTTCATCATATCTTCACTTCGGTTTTGGGTCAATGCTACCAACTCATCATAGTGTCACCGATATGTTCAAGAGAATTCATCTAGTGATTAAAAACTCATCTTTCTGCAATACTCATTAACCTTCATTTTCATGACCGTCATCCCTCAAAATTGCTATATCAAGTCATACCCTTGTCTCTGAAATTAGTAACTCTTGTTTTGCAATAAGGTGACTTCCTGTCGACAACAAAACAATATCCAGGAAGTTCACTTAGAAACATTAGATTCCAGTACCATGAGGCTTGTTACAGCATTGACAAGATCCTCACTTTCGGACTTTTGATCAAAATATTTTGTTTGGCGTTCGACATCAAATCATATATTCATGCCTTACAAAATGTACTGCAGTACCTTGAAGGCCATTGACATTAATGGTGGTTCTATTGCGTTTGTTAACAACTCACATCATTGGCTGGTAATCAAACTATGTATTTCCATGTTCTACTACAAATCATATGTTCGTATGGCTATACTTGTACCCGAATGATCGAGTGAACGAGATAAGAAGACCCCAGATCTAGTTTCAGCCATCCGGGCTGTGATTTCAGGATTGTTGTACACATCATCTATACGGTGACCTGACATACAGATTATCATCCAAAAATGGGCCTATATCTGTAGGCATGTCTGCATCTAGGCAACATTCCAATGAAGATGACCCTGGACTATGTAATATGTTATTAGATTGTTTTGCCAACAACAGGAATTCTACCCTCATACTCATGACTGAAGAGTATGTTTCTTGCATGATGTAATGTATTTAAATGTGATGATAGTGACCACTTCCATGACTCCTTCTTGTTTCGTACTCAACATGTTGTAAAGTATCAATCTCTAAACCCTAAATGGTTCTTATTATGTGACATTATGTTTTAGTAACAACAGTCAATTAAATTATTCCCAATCACCCAAGTTAATCACATTTTTCCAAGACCAATGATCAAGGGTCTATCATTCCCTATCATTTTAGTTGCTACATGCCCTAAGACAAGAAACAAGACAAATCAAGCAAGACTTTCATCAAGCAATGGTTTCCATGGTCGGAAGCTTATTATATATCATATGAGAGCTCACCAATGCAGACTCTAAGGGGCCTAAGTGCATTGCATATGTAGGTAGCCCCATGCATGGCTGCTTTGCAAAGCACTTCCCGACATTCACAGGTGAGTTGGTCACATTGGGAGCGAAATTCTCATTGTTCCGAAATGCCCACTTGGCTAGTGCCTTCTAGAAAAGTTCACATGTGTCAAGCTTCAGATCCAAGTGTCTATTTGAAATCTACATGACTGGAAACATGTCTTTCATATTATTTGAAATTCATTGATTGCAAAACTACTTACAGTTCATCTATAAATTGAGCACATATCTAAGTGCTTGAGGAGGAAGAATTTGAGTAGAGAAATGTTGGAGAATTTTTCAATCGAGAGCTAGATTTGTGTAGCTACTGTTGGAGAGATTTATACTGTGATGAGGTTTTGGAATGTTGTTGAACTTCACTTCAAATCAGTCACTAGGTTTTAACCTCTCCTTCTATCATCAATAAAGAGTACTGCTGATTTTTCCCTATATGCATTTGTATTGACTTTGATTTTCCATATTGCAAGATCTTGGTTGATGTATATGGTTTATTCTTTACTGATTTAGCTAACTAGCTTGAATATATATCTATATTATTTCATCTTCTGTTGTTTCAGTGTTCTTTCTTGCAGGAAGCATTTAGCCCACAAAATGCTTGAATTTGAAGCTGCAACGGAAGCGACAAAAGGAACCATTTGGAAGCGACTGAACAAGTAAGCCTCAAATCCTCTCTGTGTATCCATTTTGAGTTAGAAGAAATAGTCGTATAGTCTTTCACTTGTTGTTCTAGACTAGAAACTGTCTAGGTAAGCGTGATTTATCTGTAATTCACAATTCTGGCCCAACATTACCTACAAAACAATTGAATTGAAGACTTCAGTTACCTATATATTAGAGTTCAGTTATGACAAGTTATTTATTTCCATAATAAGAACTATGATTTGGCACTTATCAAATTGTTTAATAATTTATAATAATGTCATTTTTGGCTTGTACTATCATTCATCTTTGATATGTACAAGAATTTTACAACTTCAACATTGACCTACACTATCATCATAAATTAGTTATGTCTTTAATAATAAGTATGATTTAACACTTATCAAATTATTTAATAGTTTATAATAATTGATATGTACAAGAATTTTACAACTTCAACATCATCCTACACTATCATCATATCATTGTAGCCATGTCAATCCAGATTATTTATATCCATTACATCATAAAACACTCCACTTTTAACGTTTTAAAAGAATAAGCAACATGGAAGGTGTTAATTTAGGTACATTAATACACTCCACTTTTAACATTTTACAAGAATAAAGCAACATGGAGCGTGTAAATTTAGGTACATTAATCAAATACAACCATGTAAATCTAGATTATTTATATCCATTACATCATATTTAACACAATCTAGATTATTTATATCCATTACTTTCTAAAACACTCCACTTTTAACATTTTAAAATAATAAAGCAACATGGAAGGTGTAAATTTAGGTACATGAATAAAATACAGCCATGTCAATCTAGATTATTAAGATCCATTACATCATAAAACACTCCACTTTTAACATTTTACATTTTACTCCATTTGAGTTTGTGGGATCCTATCCTATGGAAGTTAATCCACTTTCAGTTTTTAGGCCTCAAAATTTTCCTTGAATTAATGGGAGAAAGCCATGAGAAATGACACATGCTTTAAAGTTAATGGGAGAAAGCCAATGACACATGCTTTAAAGTTTTCCTTAACATTTTATGGGAGAAATGACACATGTACGCGATTTGCCTTAAAGTGGTTGTGGTTTATGAATATTAAAATGGAGAACTTCTATTTATATCTATTTCAAAGATTTACTATAGGGGAATTTACTGGATATGTCACCTTTCATAAAAGATGAGATCCAAAGGCTACTTGGCCCTTTATAGACTCTACCTATAGAACTTGTAGAATTTAACACTACCTGTCCCAATTATACCCTATGAAGTTTGTAGAGGACCCGTGGAGTCACTCACACTACTTTACGTAGACATAAGGGTGTATAAGAGTGTACTAAGTTCAAAAATATGGTCATATTGTTGGATATCTTTCCCAAAAGCCCAAATGTACTCCTTAAGTATATGTGGGGTCTATATAACCATCTACAAAAACAAGTGATTATTTCCAAGCTAAGGATAATGTATGAGCCATGTGTATACACAGATTATCTAGAAATCATAAACCAAAATAAAGGGTACTTATGTGGTTTGAAGAAAAAATAGCACCAAGAATATTTGAAGGAGGGGAATAAGAACTGGAAATGGGAGAAGGATAAGAATAAAATAGCCACTACATATCCATGCAAGGGTAGTAGAAATAATTATAATCATTGCAACATTGATGGTCACATTAAAGAGAATCAATGGATGTTTGGTATGTGTTATATTCTTTATGTGAATACCCTTATGCACTATATATTTTTCTAAGCTTAGTGGTTGGAATAAAATGGGAGGAAAGGACCCACACTTTAGGGTTTCATAGAGATGAAAAATCCCCCACACACAGGTGCTCAGGGGTAGTTCCCCAAAAAAACGTTTTTGGAAAACAAAAATTCTCCCTTTATGATGGTTTTCATCACATGGTTTTTTATTTTAGCATTTTTCTAGTGCATGGTAGTTCATCCCATGGTTATACAGTTTCAGTTAAAGAACTAAATTTTTATCTGATCCAATGTAATGGATTGGTAGTTTATAATTTTCATGGGATATATACATATATACATACATACATGTGTGTGTGTGTGTGTGTGTGTGTGTTTGATGGTCTAAAAATTAATATACTAATAAAAAAAATGATCTTCTCGTTTTGGGTTTCTCGAGTAAATTATATGTTAATGCATGTGTTTTACATTGAATATTTTTCATTTTATTAAGAATCTATTTGAAACAATTAACTATATAAGGTTAAAACCTAGGCTTTATATCAAATTACTTTTGGTTTCAATGGGAAACTTTTATGGCTAATGTATTTTTCTCGAAATGTGATAGACCCCATTAAAATGGGAGATATATCGAATCGATTATTATTGTGAAATAAAATAGTTGAGTAGTTTAAAGATATAGATGCATAAATTCAATGAGCATAGTTTTGAGATATATAAAGCCCAAAATGGAATAGTTGTTGGTGAACAAATATCAGTGGATCACTATGGATATATCTGCTTCATTAAAATGGATTTTTCTAGAAGGATGGACTAAGTTGGAAAGAAGGGAAAATATCACAATACAATGGTGTCTCTTAGATGTTGAAGAATGTAGCTAGACTCAGTCTTCATTATTAATATATTTGTCAAAAAGAATTTATAATTATTCTTTCCTAACAAAAATCTATAATTATTATCAAAACAAAATTTTTTGTTAGGAAACAATAAAAGGCTAGATAAGTGAAAAATGGTTATAGTAATGATGAAACAGTGAGACCTTCAATTTGGGAAGTTTGTATGGTATGTCTCTTCCAATGCACTACAAATTTTAAGTGGACTAATATTTGGATTTGTAGTATTTATGCATACTAGCATTCAGTGTCGGTTAACATTTATGTCTACTGTTTGTACAAGATCTTTGAATTGTTGCTGATGTATGTTTACTGGATGAAAAATAAGTTAAAATTTATGTCTACTGTTTGTACAAGATCTTTGAATTGCTACTGATGTATGTTTACTGGATGAAAAATAACTTAACATTTATGTCTACTGTTTGTACAAGATCTTTGAATTGCTACTGATGTATGTTTACTGGATGAAAAATAACTTAACATTTATGTCTACTGTTTGGACAAGATCTTTGAATTTCCACTGATGTATGTTTACTGGATGAAAAATAAGCTGGAGTTGAACTAAATTTTTTCCTTATAGCTATTGTTTCTTCTATTGACTACATTTCATTATGTCATTCACTAAGTCATGTCGGCTCATTTACTGTGGAAAAATAATATGTATACCCAGCTGAGGTTTTCGCATTACCAACACAAAATTTTGTACTAAAATTATAGAGATAGGTTCAACCTAATTACATGTTTAGATGGGTGAATTTAGACTTCTATACAATTACAGAAGGACTAAATTTCAAGCTAAATACAAAGATGCAATTTAGATGAAGTTTTCATTTCTTCAAAGGATAGTTTTGGTGTTATACAACTTTGATGCTATTCAATGTAATTGCAGTTAATTAAAGCCACAATATTGGTGCAACTTATGTTTCACTACCACCACAGAAAGGAGCTTGGATAAGAGAAGATTGTATTGTTATCTCATTCACTGAGTCGCTAAGTCATGTCGGCTTATTTACTGTGGAAAAATAATATGAATACCCGCAGGGACTAGTTCAGTGGATTTCATCTCACCATCAGATACAAATCATTGATCCTGCCAGTCGTTTTTGCTAGGCCAGTACAACTAATTTTGGGATACCAACAGTATACAGATTGTGTCTTTGTATTGAACATAGGATCCGTAGGATCAACTACATTTTGATGTTCCTGCCTGTCAATTTTTGAAGTCCAGTACAACTAATTTTTTGGATACCAACGATATACACATTATGTCTTTGTATTGAACATAGGATTCGTAGGATCAACTACATTTTGATGTTCTTGCCTATCAATTTTTGCAAGGCTAGTACAACTAATTTTGGGTTACCAATGATATACAAATTATGTCTTTGTATTGAACATATGATCCGTAGGATCAACTAAATTTTGATGTTCCTTCTTGTCATTTTTGCAAGGCCAGTACAGCTAAATTTTGGGATACCAGTAGTATTAAGATTATGTCTTTGTATTGAACATTAGATCTGTAGGATATATATGAATATGTAAGAATCACAAAGTTTGTAAAGGGACTTCTGGAATGTGTCTTAAAGTTTTTAAATATGAACCAATGTTTTTTCATTCTGAGGGAAAAAAAAAAAAAAAAACTTTTTTTTTTTCATTCTGAAAAAAACATAATATAAACTAGTGTTTACTCATTCTGGAAAAAAAAAAAAAAAAAAAAACCATTTTTTTTTCATTTTGAAAAAAAAAACATAATATAAACTAGTGTTTTTTCATTCTGAAAAAAAAAAAAAAGATAATATAGACCAGTGTTTTTTCATTCTAAAAAAAAAAAAAAAAAAACTAGTGTTTTTTCATCCTGAAAAAAAACATAATATAAACCTCAAACAAAATTCACAGTTCAGAGCATACCTGCAAATCCGAACAGCAAGAGACGAGGCTGAACACCACGACGTAGACGAAGACAGATGCAAAAACACGATCAACAGACGTTGAAACACGATCACATCAGTTAAGCCCGGAACTAAGAGTTGAGGCCGAACAACAAGAGTTGAGGCCGAACAACACATCGCAAACGCCGAAACATGATCAGGAGATGCATAAACACACATCAAATGCAGAAACATGATCACAGCAAATAAGCCTAAAACCAGTTAACGGCTCCGGGCTGGTATATTTATAAACTAAAGTTCGACCAGACTATTTTAAGAGTTCAGCTGATCTAATAGTTCAGTTGAACTTATGTTGTCGGCTTTCCAATCTCTGACCAAAAATCATTTTTCCCACGTCGTTAGTAGGTTGTTAATGTAAATGGAAGAATGAGTTCGGTCAAAAAAATTTCGGAAGTTCGGTCAAATTGTTGAGAAAAAAAGTTTTCCGCCCTTGATTCTCACAAAAGTGTAACCCAACTTCGCATTTTTACCCTCAAGGAATTTTTTGTCTCCATATTAAGCCCTGTGAGGATGAGTGCTTTGACATAGATCTCTCACTTACTGTATTTTCGTAACACTAGTAGCTAGCGGTTAAGAAAGTAGGCCAAATTCTAAGTAGATTCCTTCAATTTCGCTCCTAAGAGACCCATCTCCTAGGGTCACGAATTCTCACATCAATGGAATCTCTTCATGGAAAGGTTTCTCTCACAGGTGTTGCCCAAGGCCAAAAAACACTAGTTGAAATTCGTTCTCGAGTTTGTCGAAGTGGTGCCTTGGTCTTTCAAAGTTTCAATAGATCTTTTTGGCTCAATTCCTTAGGATTGGAGGACATCGTCAGATTCTTTACAGAACTCATAATGGTGAATATTGTGGATTCATATAGCCATACTTGTGTAGAATCTAGTGGTTTAATTATTATTTTTATATAGAGAATTCAGGGTTTGTGTTAGGATTCAACCATATGCGGGGGTTTTCTAGACTCATTGCCTCAAAATTTCCCACGGGCATGGAGAGAATAAGTGCGTGCTTGCTGGATCACTCAATTGTGCCAACTGTGAGCAATAATGTAGAAATGTTGTGAGACACCTTGTTCTACCCCAAGAAGCATGCCTTCAAAGATGAAGGGGAAGAAAGAGTACAAAGAAGGCAGGGACAATGTTGTCAAATGGAGTAGTATATAATGTGACTTTTTGGAAATCAAGCAAACGTATTTTTTTCATTTTTTCAGTTGATGTAACATTCTCTGCAGTGCCCTCGCCAGATATCCCTCGCCCTTCCATCATCGCTATTCCCTCCACATTGTCTGGTCCCATATCATGACACTCATCATGTATCCATCAACCATCATCCATGAAATTTGAATTTTAAAATTTTTGCATTTTACTAGAAATATGTTTTGAATTTGGATTGCACAACGGGCAGAGGCTCTCATCTTACCAACATTTGGCTTCCCCAAACTACAAGACACTACATCTTCCCAACATTTAGCTTTACAAATAGCAGGGTTCACTCTCGTCCGATATGAATGAACTCTTCGCTATGGCGTTGGATCATGCACACCAAACCCTGGTCATGGCAGCAATGGTTTCATTATTATTGAGGACAATGATGGCTTTGTTGTGGAGAATTTTAGCACATATATTAATGATTTCTTCTAACTACGCATCAATGATTCTCATTAGAAATCCCTAATCATTGGTCTTCAACATGCTTTCTACCTCGAAATCACCCACATCACTGCCCTTGGACATTGTAAGGTCCTTATCCCGCAAGTAATAAGTCCTTTCCTCTCTTTTTGGCTTTAGAATTAATATATATTCTGATTTCATTGTAAGGGAAAAAAAATTTCTTTCATTGTGTTAATTGTATCTTGTGCAAGTGAAACATAGTTGGAGAGTGGATAGCCCCTGGTTGAAGAGATACCGCAACAGAGTTCGGAAATTGGCTTCACAGTTCAAGAGCTTTAGAATGGAGCATATCTATCCTCAACATACAATGGAGCATGTCTACTCGTGTGGGATATTTTAAAAATTGAAATGAAATGGGGAGGATGAGTGCCTTGGATTTCAAATAATAGCCTAGATGCCACTAGTTGTGGATGAAAGTAGGCAATCATTACTGTAGGTTTTTCAGTCGCCCAACTGGATACTCGTCGAGGAAGGGGTAGCATAAGTGGAGGAGTGGAAAGTGGAGCTGCTGCCAAAAGGCTTCGAGTAGTGAGGGGAGGGGCGATGCTTGATAGAGATAGCGAGGTGGGCACCGTAGGTGGCGATATTAGAATTCGACACTAGAGATCATAGAAAGAACATGGAAATCAGCACTAAAGATCATAGAAAGCACATCTATCTAGCCCAATAGTGATTTATGCTCGACTATTGAAATATTTACAAAAATAAGACCACTTAATAAGGGTGCTCAATAGTTCAAAAATTGTCACACCCAAGCCCTCCTAGAATCGAATCAAGGTTGGATATAGAAAAGCTACCAAGTGAGAACTAATTTTTCCCATACGAATGCATTCATATTATCTGATCAATTTTTTGGGATGCTCTGGACTCCCCTTTGGTCTGAGGTTAAATTTTTAATGTTCACACATACATTCCATTTTATCGTCTTAGAAAAATGGTTATTTGAGTAGGGTTGAAGTACAATTAGCAAAAATATGGAGAGAAAGTATCTCGGTGACTAATCTGAATTTATCATATTGGTAAGGGGTCTTCCCCAGTGCGTGTCGATGTTAAAAACAATTTTGGGATGTATGTTCTGTGTCTCAAAATTGTGATCCCTTTATGATAATATTTGATCCGAAATAAAGTTTTGCGAGATTCAATTTTTCAAGGTCAATTATCATAAGTTAGAATCCTGTTGTGCATTGGCATCTGAGCAAATATTAAATTACATTTCTTGTGAGTATTGATAAAAAGAACCTCAAGAAACAGAAAAATGGGGACTTATGCTATTGTTCGAATAAAAGGCAACCGCAAGATGAGTCGCATAATCAAATTGGCATTGAATATATTTGGGCAACAACTGTGTTTTGATAAATTCCTTTTTGCTATTTCCTTTGATCATACCTATGTATTGAGGTGTTTTTTGAAAATATAATGGCTAAGAAATTAGAAAATAGAAATCAAAGTGAAATCCTGTATCATATTCCCTAATATGTTTGTGCTGGACTTTGAAAAAATTATTGAGCCTAAGTATAGAAAATGCGTAGAGATATATTTTAAAAATAAAGGACACATCAAATATTGATATATTGTAAGGTCCCTATATTACTATTATAGTCTCTTATTGTTGTTAGTGTAACCCCCTTATTATTATTGTTGTACTCCTGTAACCCGCATATTGTTATTATTGTGCCCTTACATTATTATTGTTAGGTCGTCTAGGATTACATTGTGGCCCCATGGACTCCTATATATAGAAAGGAGGTTTTTCATTTGTATCATCCAAGAATTATTCATTTATGTAATGTATTTTATGTTTCCTCGTCGAAGTGGCTTATTTCTAAGGCGTTGATCTCTCTTTTCTTCTATTTTTAGAGCCAGTTTCATAACATTTAGTATCAGAGCTTTGGATTCTAGGGTATCGCTCCTCCAAACAGGTCATCATGGAATTTGCACTATAACGTTTCTTCTACAAAGGTTCAGAAGCTAAAAGTTTTACAGAGTGAAGATGAAATCTTGAGTAACGTCATGTAAACATTTCAGATCTTGGTTTGCCAAATTTTCGGAGTTATGATTTGTGGAAGTTAGGGTTTTTTTAGGCTTCCAAATTTCACCTAAAACAGGTCATCGTGGCATTTGTGCTATAATTTTTTTGCTACGAAGATTCAAAAGCTGAAATTTCTACTAAGCGAAGCCGAAATCTTGCAGAACTTCCTGTAAAAATTTCAGATCTTTTTTCGCAATATTTTTGGAGATATGACCTGTGTAAGTTATATTTTTTTCAGGCTCGCGAATTTCATCTCAATGAGGTGATTCTATGAAAAAATGTCATAACTCTCTCTCTGAGAGTCAAGTTGGAATTCTATAAAAGGTGGTTGCAAGTACATGGATTGTAGTTTATTGTGTATGAATTTCAGAGCCAAAGGAGGAAACAGTGACACATGACACGTCGTACAAGTTCGCTCTACTGAACCAGTCCATAATTAGGTCATTGTGGGAGATTGAACATAAATTTTCCTTGAAGAATCCAAATCAGGTCAGACCTGTGGCATTCAAAATAAGATTCAGAGTGATACTATAGGGCTGATTTTCAGATATTGAAGATCCTAAATGACAGACATAATTCAATTTCAATATCAAGCTCCTCAAAAGCAAGAAAAAAATGTGTATTTTTACTTTTTGAATTGCATAAGTCTTGTTTGAAGAATCAATTTGAATTGATTTCAAGGGCATATTGTAGAATAGATATCAGTATTGGTTCTAAAATGCCTCATAAAAAGAATTCAACACCCATTAAGCCTTCAGAAGGCTCTACTATGGCTCATGAAGATGAAGAAATGCAAGATGACATATCAAAATTACAAGAGCAAGTGCACCAAATTTTGCTCTCGCAAATAGCAACAAAAAATGAAATAGATGTTTTGAAGAAAAGCTTAGAAGCTAAGATGGATGGTTTGAAGAAAGGAACAAAAGCTACAATGGATGGTTTTAAGAATGGTATCGAAGAAAAAATGGAAGGTTTGAAGGAATACATGGAAGGATTGAAGGAAGGTTTGTGAAAGTTGATACAAGAAATGATTCCTAATGGCGAAAAGATAGTAGATGAAACTCATGATGAGAAAACAATATATGTTAATCGTGATTTCATAAACTCTAATGTTGGTTTGAAGAACCACCATATTCCAAACATGGATATGAGGAAGTTTGATGGCAAGGATCCCGTAACATGGATACTACAGATCACTAGAAAATTTGGCGGAAATTCCGACGGCCAATTCGTCGCTATTCCGACACATAGTCGTCGCAAGAGCGACAGTTTGAGGGCGGAAAAAACGTGGTTTGTCATGCCGTCACAGTTGGGACGCACGTAAAAAGTGTCGCACTATCGACACTTCTTCCGTCGCTTTCGAACAAGCGTCACTCTTCCGACGTCTCACAAATCGTCGCGCCTCCGACGTTTGTAAACTGTCGCACTTCCGACGCAATGTGGTCCAACGTTTTGAACGTCGCTCTTCCGACGTTTTTAAACAGTCGCAATTCTGACGCAACGTGGTTCGACGTTTTGGACGTCGCTCTTCCGACGTCTGTAAGATGTCACAATTCCGACGAAATGTGGTCCGACGTTTGGAACGTCGTTCTTCCAACGTTTGTAAGTTGTCGTAATTCTGACGAAATGTGGTCCGACATTTTTATACTATCTCTCTTCCGACGTTTCTGGGTTGTCACAGTTCCGGAGTCTACAAGGCGTCGGTAGACCGACGGAGGGTTCAATTTAAAAAAAAAAAAATGAAACTTTAAAAGACGAGAAACGTTGTTTTGAATATATTATATGAAGTAAAACAGTCCATGAAGTCATTACATTTTCACATCTGAAGATTGGAACCCAAATATCCATCCAGAAAAGTGGAAGTCCCACCCCAGACAATGATAGAAAAATACCCCATGTCACATACAGGGACATGATATAAAACCTAATAACGGTCCACATGGAGATTATCGACAATCTGAGAAAGCATCCAAATATGCCCGAGGCATCTATAAGAAAGTGAAATAGCAGTATGTAGAATAGTAAAGCAACAGATATAGTACCGACGTCCATTGTTCCAAATACAAATTAAAGTACCCAAAACCCTGCACCAGAGAAAAACGCTAATCATGTGAGGAGTGTGATATGTCCAAAATATAAAAAGACCATCAGACCATATCAATAAACTAGCAACATAGACCAGCATCGCTAGTTTTGAAGGCAAAGTGCTAAGCATTAATCATTTTTTTTTTCACAAGAGAAAAAACGTTGTTTTGAATATATTATATGAATTAAAACAGTCCATGAAGTCATTACATTTTCACATCTGAAGATTGGAACCCAAAATATCCATCCAGAAAAGTGGAAGTCCCACCCCAGACAGTGATAGAAAAATACCACATGTCACATACAGGGACTTGATATAAAACCCAGTAACAGTCCACATGGAGATTATCGACAAATCTGAGAAAGCATCCAAATACGCCCGAGGCATCTATAAGAAAGTGAAATAGCAGTATGTAGAATAGTAAAACAACAGATAGAGTACCGACGTCCATTGTTCCAAATACAAATTAAAGTACCCAAAATCCTTGAACAGAGAAAACCGCTAATCATGTGAGGAGTGTGATATGTCCAAAATATAAAAGACCATTAGACCATATCAATAAACCAGCAACATAGACCAGCATCGCTAGTTTTGAAGGCAGAGTGATAAACATTAATCATGTTTTTTTCACAAGAGAAAAAACGTTGTTTTGAATATATTATATGAAGTAAAACAGTCCATGATTACATTTTCACATCTGAATATTGGAACCCAAATATCCATCCAGAAAAGTGGAATTCCCACCCCAGATAGTGATAGAAAAATACCCCATGTCCCATACAGGGACTTGATATAAAACCCAGTAACGGTCCACATGGAGATTATCGACAATCTGAGAAAGCATCCAAATATGCCCGAGGCATCTATAAGAAAGTGAAATAGCAGTATGTAGAATAGTAAAGCAACATATAGAGTACTGACGTCCATTGTTCCAAATACAAATTAAAGTACCCAAAATCCTGCAACAGAGAAAAACGCTAATCATGTGAGGAGTGTGATATGTCCAAAATATAAAAAGACCATCAGACCATATCAATAAACCAGCAACATAGACCAGCATCGCTAGTTTTGAAGGCAGAGTGATAAACATTAATCATTTTTTTTTCACAAGAGAAAAAACCTTGTTTTGAATATATTATATGAAGTAAAATAGTCCATTAAGTTATTACATTTTCACATCTGAAGATTGGAACCCAAATATCCATCCAGAAAAGTGGAAGTCCCACCCCAAACAGTGATAGAAAAATACCCCATGTCACATACAGGGACTTGATATAAAACCCAGTAACAGTCCACATGGAGATTATCGACAATCTTAGAAAGCATCCAAATATGCCCGAGGCATCTATAAGAAAGTGAAATAGCAGTATGTAGAATAGTAAAGCAACAGATAGAGTACCGACGTCCATTGTTCCAAATACAAATTAAAGTACTCAAAATCCTTGAACAGAGAAAAACGCTAATCATGTGAGGAGTGTGATATGTCCAAAATATAAAAAGACCATCAGACCATATCAATAAACCAACAACATAGACCAGCATCGCTAGTTTTGAAGGCAGAGTGATAAACATTAATCTTTTTTTTTTCACAAGAGAAAAAACGTTGTTTTGAATATATTATATGAAGTAAAACAGTCCATGAAGTCATTACATTTTCACATCTGAAGATTGGAACCCAAATATCCATCAAGAAAAGTGGAAGTCCCACCCCAGACAGTGATAGAAAAATACCCCATGTCACATACAGGGACTTGATATAAAACCCAGTAACGGTCCACATGGAGATTATCGACAATCTGAGAAAGTATCCAAATATGCCCGAGGCATCTATAAGAAAGTGAAATAGCAGTATGTAGAATAGTAAAGCAACAGATAGAGTACCGACGTCCATTGTTCCAAATACAAATTAAAGTACCCAAAATCCTTGAACAGAGAAAAACGCTAATCATGTGAGGAGTGTGACATGTCCAAAATATAAAAAGACCATCAGACCATATCAATAAACCAGCAACATAGACCAGCATCGCTAGTTTTGAAGGCAGAGTGATAAACATTAATCATTTTTTTTTTCACAAGAGAAAAAATGTTGTTTTGAATATATTATATGAAGTAAAACAGTCCATGAAGTCATTACATTTTCACATCTAAAGATTGGAACCCAAATATCCATCCAGAAAAGTGGAAGTCCCACCCCAGACAATGATAGAAAAATACCCCATGTCACATACAGGGACATGATATAAAATCCAGTAACGGTCCACATGGAGATTATCGACAATATGAGAAAGCATTCAAATATGCCCGAGGCATCTATAAGAAAGTGAAATAGCAGTATGTAGAACAGTAAAGCAACAGATAGAGTACCGACGTCCATTGTTCCAAATACAAATTAAAGTACCTAAAATCCTTGAACAAATCAAGAAAAACGCTAATCATGTGAGAATTCTAAGTAAAGTTAATCTATTAACATTGCGAATAAAATTACACCGAAGTCAAAAACATTTCCTGGCCATACACATGGCAAATTTGTCATCAAAAAATCAAAATATTAAGAAGACTGCCCTCATACGAGGAAACCAATCTTGAACGTTTAATTTACAGAATTCAAAAATATTACAAAGGTCCAGCACAGTAAAATAATCTAAAAGTAGCCCAATTAAGTGGGCCTACTAAGCAAGAAAAACAAATTAACCAAACTACTCCTCCGGTGGTTCCTCCACGATTCGGCACCATCCTTCGGAAGGTCCAGGATCGCTAGGTGCTACCTCCACATGCATGCCACGACTCCCCTCCTGAAGGCCCGAATGTTGGCCGGCTTTTTCTGAGCTCAGACCCGCCGGACGGGTGCATTCTTCCTCCGTTTGGGCCTCCTCGCGGAAGACCACAGTGACTAAAGCCGTGATTCGCGGGCGGTTGAGAGAGCAATTAAAGGAAAATTGCGCAGTGCGCGTCGTGGGAGAAGGTGAACTAGCGATGGGGAAGCGAGGAGCAGGGGAATCCATATGGTGGACAGATCCTACAAGCCGACCCCGCCCACTCCTAATATTTGGATATCGACCTGCATAATAATCACTGGATTGGCCGGAAGTCGACTCTGTTGAGGGGCTGGAGGGAGCGCGCAGGGGTTGACCTCTAGTGCTCCCCCTGCGGCAACGCATCCTATGACGCACGCGAGGCATGGGTGCAATCTCAGGCGCAGTGGGCACAAGAGGAGACGAAGAAGCAGAATTGCAATTAACAGAGGAAGACAGACAGAGACAGAACCGAGAGAAATGCAAATATGCAGCAACATCTAGGCAGAAGTTCAGCTGGCCACTTCTCCTTATCGTCACAGTTAGCAGGCAGTGTAATCCAGCAACTGGCTTGTCTGAAAAACCATGGCTAAACGCCATTTTGTCGACCCGTCTGCAATGCAATCAAAGGACGCCCGTCATAATTAATCTATGATCATTAATAATGAGAGCCGAAGGCCGGATCAAATTGGAGCGTGCGGAATCGCTCAGAGGAGTGGAGGTCCGATCTTGAACAGTGTTAAAAATTAATTAATCTAGATTTGATGTGAAAACTTAATTGAACGGCGTTAAATGTTAATGCGAATGATATGAAATCGCCATATCCATGTCCCATCACCTTAAACGCCATCGAATGCACCCGCAGCCGGGAGCAGGGCAAGTTTTTATTGAGGACACGTGGCAAAAATTGATTGGAGCAGATCTTTGTTTGGGCCGCTCATGCGTTTTGAAATCCGGACCGAAAAATATTAGGGCGGGTGATAAATTCGCGTCACAACTCTCCCTCCGTATGCTAGCCCAACTTCGGACCCGAAAAATATTAGGGCGGAATTCATTTGGTTTTTGCGTCACAAAATTGGCCGACGTCAGCAGGCTATTTTGGAACGCGAATTTGGTTTGAATTATGGTTTATCGCCGTTTGAAGTCTGGTGGGCTCGACTTAAGAACAATTTTTTTTGATCCCATCTTATAAAATTTGTGTTGGTTTTCTTTGATAATACACATATTTATAATAAATCATGGGAATACCACACTAAACATGTGGAAAATTTACATAAATAATTATTGAGAACAATCATTTTTATGTAAAAATATCCAAGGTGAGGTCTGTGTAGAGAATCGGGGTCGTGAAAACTGTTCAAATATAAAAATCCCGCTTAATAAAGAGACAAAATTGTTGTGCTTTCGGAACCTGACCCGAGGATTGGACATGAGTTAACAAACAAAAGGATAGCGGAACCAGACTTGCACCCATGGTCAAGCCCTCTACCAAAACCACGAGCGGAATCACAAAAGCGAGTTGCCCATATCGCACCGCTTTTGCGGAGTAGGCGGTATTTCCTATTCGCGAGCGATTCCATAGGGAATGCGACACGTGGCGAAGTGACCCCCGGAAAACCACCGTTTAACCCGCGCCATCGCACGTTAAAGCCCGACGTTGGAAGCTGAGCGAAATTGCCAAGAGTCATTGATTTGGAGAAGGGCCATCGGACGGTGGTCGCACGTTGAACTTGCCCGGAGGTTAACTAAGGTGTGCGGAGGATAGCCAGGTACGATAGGAGTGTTTGATTAGTTATTGATATATATAGGTGGGGCCAGAGTATAATGAAATTGTTTAATTAAACGATTGGCGGATAATTAGCATAAGTCTGGAGCGTGATTATTGTAAGGCTGGGTGGTGAAATATAGAGCCGAAAGTTCATTACAAGTTATTTATTTAAAAAGAAACGTGGAGTATAAATACAAAGTGTTGAAAGTTAAACATTGGTTATAAGGATTGGAGATAATATAAAGTCGGGAATATAAATTAAAGTCCAGCCATTGTGGATAGTATTTATTTATCAAATTCTACGAATTTGATAAATAAACCCGAAGAAAGAAGAAGTCAATTAAGACTCAGGCTGGAGGAAAAGAACGGGGTAAGCCAAGGGAAAATGCTGACAGAGCGATTGTAGACACACCAGCTCTCCTTAGGGGTCCAATTTCAGTTTTGTTGCGTCACACAATGATCTCTCTTCTGGCATTTACTTGTATTGAAGATCACTATTCTAGGAATAAGGAGTTATTTTCTCCAAAAATAACCCTAGCCAAACATTGACAATGCATCAAGGATATCTTTCTATGCTTCATAAGCACATTTGTTCTGCTTCTAAATCATGTCTTGGAAGTGGTTGTTATGCTGGAAATTATTCACCAGTTGGTTTCATACCAAAGTCTTTTTCACATTTTCAGCATCCAATACATGAAAAAGATAATGGTTTAAAACAACATAAATATTTGAAATTTTGCAAGAATTGTCTAGCACACTTTGAATATGAATTTTGAAGTCAAGTGCATGATGCTGTATAGGATAAAGTGTCATTTTGAATACCAAATGTTTCACAAGAAACTTCTCAACATGCTACCCTGCAGTAAGGATTAAATGACAATATTGCATCAACTATTTCCATAATAAAAGTGCACCTCGGCCATAAGACTAAACAACTGCAAATGTTGTAGATCTAACAAGACCACACAATCAAATGTATTCCACAAGGCCAATACTGTATGAAAAATGAAAAGGAGTTTGCAACCAAAAATACCTTAGGCAACTAATTCAATTAGATACACAAAACCATCAGCAAAAAGGAAAACCAACCTACTCAAAAGGCAAGCGTTTACCTCCTTTGACAAAATTTTGAGTTCCGAAACAAGGGCCTTTATTGTCTTGTCAATACCCCTAGTAATTTGAACGGGGTTTGCACCTGCTGCAACAACCTAAACAAAAAGGTTTCATTTCAAATTATTTTCCACAAATTTAAGATACAACCATTGTCATTTTTGTATTTCCTAACAAGCTCATAAATTTTGACAAAAGAACCAAATTTTTTTAATACCTGATAGCAATTTTTTCATTCAAAAACTATCTTAGACTCAATAAGCCCAACCCAAAACTAAAAAACCAAACACCATAAGACCCTACAAAAATGAATAGATGATCTTAATCCAGTACTATTGACAAAAACTTACCTTTACACCCTCACTTATTAAACCTTGTGCTGTTGAATTTTAACTTCAACTGCTGCAGTAGAAGGACGGATGCAGCAACAACATTTTTTTTTGGAGGTTGCTTGCACGCCATCCAAAAATTTAATTGAGCATTTAAAATTCCTACAAGTTTTTTTTGTAGACAGCCGCAGCCATATTTCTGTACAGGATTGTATTTAAACACAACAACCAGCATTAACGCAATTCACCAACCAGAAATTAAACAAACAGAAATTTACCCCCCCAGTTTTGTAAATTCAAAAGGAGGACACGTGGAGCATTAATATTGGATCGCATGAAATTGAAGGGAATCTGAAAACCTGAAAATCGGACCCGAATTTTCTATAAGGCACATTGGATTGAGAATTCGCGTTACAAATTAGGCAGACGTCAACATCCCATTTTGGAACACGAATTTGGTTTGAAATTCAATATATTCAGACTTTTGAAGTCCGATGGAAAGGGTTCTTTAATGTTTTGATAGTTTAATTTTATGTATGCTTTAATATATACATATGTTTTAAACATATGTTATATATACATCAAATGTGAAATGAAAGGTGGGCCATAGAATTTAGTTTTAATTTTATTTTTTTTTAAAAGAGGATTTATTATAATATGTTTTATATGTTACGACATATAAAAATAAAAAGGACAAAAAAGCTTGGTATTTTTTTTTATAGACAGTACGTAAATTTTTTACTACACAGCAGTGTGTAAAAAGTGAAAGACTGAGTGTAACTTTTTAAGTGTGTATGCACAGCAGTGCGAAAGTGAAAAACACAGCAGAGTGTTTTAGAGAGAGAGTATGTTTGTTTTGAACAGACAGTGAGTTAGTTTTATGCACTGCGTTTTGTAGCAGTCATAATTTTGTAATCCCTCTCAGTGAGGAAGAAGTGTAATAGTTTTTTTTTGAGTTATTGAAGGGAATTGAAGTTTGTTTTCAAAGTATTGAAACTCTGTCTCCTGTCAAAGAAATTTTTATTTTCTCTGTGTTAGAGGAAGGGAGATTTATTCTCCATTCATTGTTCTGGAATTTTTCAATATTCCAACATGTGCAAGAACAACAGATGTTGTGGTTCCATCCCCAGCTAAATCATTTTTCTTTGTCGCAGCTTGCCTTACCAACTTGGCCCCAATATTTTCAACTAGGTCCTCTAATTCAACCAATAAAAAGGCCAAAACCATAGCATTGAGATACATTTCATTACACTGTAAATAACAATAAAATTTGACTCAGCCATAACCCTTTCCTTTTATTGTTGTGAAAATCTTTATGCATTACTCTAATGTGGCTAGTCCATAGGCCAAGTAGACCACTGGGTAACAAATATGTTTCCTTTCACCTTTGAGTTTTCAAATTATGCCTACCAAATCTAAGACATTTAAGAGGGGGGACTAATACAACGTTAAAAATAAAACCAAAGAACACATCTACAAATTACCTCCTTAGCTACTGTCACACCATCATTAACTATTTCCGGAGAACCATGCTTGCTCTCCAAGATAACATTTTTCCCCTCTCCCCAAGGGTGACTCCAACAAGATCGGCAAGTTTGTTCACACCGCCTGCAAGACAAATTGACAATGCTTTCAGTAAGTGTGCAATTGAATTCCAGACCATATGCCAAAACAACCCTCCATGAAAAATTAAAATAACACATTAAAATCAAATATAAGTGGACAAGGAAAGATCCACCGCAGTGAAGTTTCACGTGCAAGTGAACTTCCTTTAAACATAATTTTTTCTCTGACCTGCAATTTTTTTGTCACTGAGCCATCCTTGTTGAAGTACAACTCCTTTTCCATAGCTCTTGTATTAACTACCTTCTCTCTATCACGTAATCTCAAAGTCCCTCTTCTACTTGAGCGATTAAAGGAAATGGGTGAAAAAACTGAAAGAGAAGACAATTGTCTGCCATAATTATCAAACATTACACCCAACTTCTTCCCCTTTCCACTGTTACCCAATGAGGTAGATGTGGAAATTTTTGTCATAGTGCCAAAAGCAGAGGCCATCTTCTCTTATCTTGAATATAGAATTACAAGATCTTCATATTAGTATGAACCTTAAAAAGCATGACTCCCATTGCTAAAAACCACTTTTAAGTTGTAACAGGCAAACTAAACAACTATCGCAACTTTTGGCAACTTCTGGAGCATTAAGAGAGAAACAAACAAAGATAAATACAACCACAATCCTCATTTTAATGAGACCAGACTATATATTCGCATTAAGATAATAGAAATAAATCACGACTATATTAAGGCCAGCACAAAACAATCTTTAACTAGTGTCTCTCGCGGCCTTGAGGTTGCCATGCTAGAGGTTGCATATTTTTAATTTAAATTCTTGACCTCTCGTGCCCATATATGAATGCATCCAATGGGATATCTACATCAAATGCTCCTTTATATCCCCAAAAAAAAATTCCCTACTACAAGAGCACCAGTATTGATGGATCACCCCACACCATCCCACCCACTAGAAACGGTGAAAAAGGAAACCCGAGAAAACTTCTGAAATATCTCAAGATGACTATATAGGTGGTTATTATGAATCAACCAACCATTCATAACATGCTCATCAATCCAAACCATGAGTATTATGTGACAATATTCAAGCAGGCATTGAATCGGATTTCTGAAGCTATGTTAGAGAAACCCTAAACTCTCACTAAAAATAGGTGAAATGTGGCACCACTCAGAGATTGACATGTGCCAATTGGTACAAGTGGTAGACAATTGGCATGCTCAAACAATGAGGTGATGCAGGAATGACATGAGGGAGAAAATATCAGAAAAGCCCCAAATCTGGAGAACTAAAGCTTATCACCAACTTGAGATTGACAACTTTACATGATGTAACCTATGAAATCGTAAATGGAGAAATCATAGTAACAATAAAGTAACCTATGTAACAATAAATTTGGATTCATCCTCGAAGTGGTAATGGGAGAAATCATAGTGAACAACAGGAAACATGCAGAGTTGCTTACAATCAAATAGATGAAAAAACACATACAAAAAACCTAGATAATAATCATGAACAAGCTTAATATTGAATTATGAACTTTAAAGGAACTTACAAAATGTGACATTACGAACCTGGTCAAGCGCACAAGAAAAAATATCCTGGACATGACCTTGGTTGACAAGTTGTATTGCTCATGATGCAAGAGGATTTGTACCTGCACTGCCAAGTCAATCAAAATCCATGATTATCTATACAATAAATACAAGTAATTGATGTAGTATTTTTTACTCTAAGATGCATTCTTATGATAATGTTAGAACATATGTTGAAAATGTCAAAACATACTTGAATAAGCTCCTCTTCATTTCAAGAACAATTTATTAGAGTCGCATGAACTTGGAACAAGCCTCCCACAATCTGAAAGAGTAGCAACTAAGTCAACAGTGACTTTTTTGTTGCTACGCTGGATCGAGGGAGGTTTGCTCCAAGATTAAATCACTCCAATAAATTATTCTCTATTAAACGGGACCAACCACGTGAAGGTGGAAGCTCTTATGCCCCCCCCTCCCACCCCCTCACATCACTCTCAATTCCCCAATAGCCAATCTATATTTCATTTTTTACTTTCATGAGAATAAAAAAAATATATTCAATAACTAATAAAAAAACAATTCAACAAAAAGTACGCAAGGAAACATTGCAATTAATGCTTGACATAAAAATAGTATGATAAATGAGTTTTTTATATAACGCAAAAAACGTTCCAAGTATGGTAACGTTTGTCTTATAATAATACAATATTTTACATTATCAAAATTTATTTTTCTTCTTCCTATTTCTAAAGCTCCTAATTACATCATCAATATCATCGTCCTCTGCTCCTGTTTCGTGCCTTTCAACCCGCACTGCTGACCTAGTTGCGTAGTCACGATGTCTGGTCTCATCCAGTGACAGGGCATCGCCTACAAAAACAGATAATATTAATTTTTAATTGTCAGTTTTTAAATATCATTGAACTAGTTTGTTAATATTAATAAAAAAAATTGCAATGAGATTATTTACCTGGTGCACCAGTTTTCGTCGTTGGCCTAGTTGCGTAGTCACGATGTCTGGTCTCATCCAGTGATGGGGCATAGCCTACAAAAACAGATAATATTAAATTTTAATTGTCAATTTTTAAATATCATTGAACTAGTTCGGTAATATTAACTAAAAAATTTGCAATGAGATTATTTACCTGGTGCACTAGTTGTCGCCGTGACCTAGTTGCGTAGTCACGATGTCTGGTCTCATCCAGTGATGGGGCATCGCCTACAAAAACAAATAATATTAAATTTTAATTATCAGTTTTTAAATATCATTGAACTAGTTCAATAATATTAATAAAAAAAATTGCAATGAGATTATTTACCTGGTGCACCAGTTGTCGCCGCTGACCTAGTTGCTTAGTCACGATGTCTGGTCTCATCCAGTGACGGGGCTTCGCCTACAAAAACAAATAATATTAAATTTTAATTGTCATTTTTTAAATATCATTGAACTAGTTTAGTAATATTAATAAAAAAATTGCAATGAGATTATTTACCTGGTGCACCAGTTGTCGCCGTTGGGACTGTTGCCCTGTCTTCCTCTCCGGTGGTAAGATCCTCAAGGGAAACATTCTCTGTCATTTAAACAAAAAACGTTATAAGGACAACCATCAAGGTATAATTAGAAAAAATTATAAGTGGAAATTAATTACCGTCACGGCCCTCACTGATAGTAGCATTGTCGGCCTGGTCCCCACTACAATGATCAGGTTGCACATGAGGATCATCTAGATCTGGCTCTAAAACTGGGTTATTTTCCTCGTCGGTAGTGCTGCTCCCCTGATTTAAACAAATTTTTTAGACATTAAATTTATGGACGAAAACAAACATATTGAAAGGTTAATGTTTTACCTTATCAGGCATTCTGGATCTTGGGACCTGCCCCAAGCATCTGCGACATTCAACTACGGCTTGATAGCCGAAATGGAAAGCGATATTTTTATCTTCATCTGTAGTTTCTATTCTGAAGTCATCACCCTACATTACATATGATTGTGTATTTTTAATCATATTTGATAGGATTACAAAAACGTTGGAAGGCGATATAATTAATTATAAGATGTTTAGCTACTTAATTACAATTCTTGCAGCTAATTTCAAGTAGCCACCCTGGCCTAGCTTGTGATGGCCCTTTTTTTCAATCCTAGCTTTGGTTGTCTTTGAGGTTTCAGGCAACCTAGCATCAAAATATTGAAGTCAGATATCACGTAGCACACTTTTATTTTAAACATAGAGAAAATTAAAGCTATTGAATTAAAGTTGTAATTTACCTTGCGGGTCCAGTTGGCATTTTTCCTTCTTTCTTTGCCCTTTTCTCTTTTCCGTCATGGATGAGTGCTCTCCATTCACTCTCTGAAACTGCGAGAGGATGCTCATATCTAGGGTTAAATTGCAATTGCGTCCTATAGGTGTCCCTGGTATATTTCAAATATTTGCCGGCTACCTGAGCCACCGCTTTTATGTCAAATGTGCCGACCCCAAAAAGGGCTTCTAGATAATCTAGAAGTTCTTTTTTCAGGTTGGAATTCTGGGAATTCCACCCTGTACGTATGGTTGGGCCAAAATTACCAACGCATGGCTCTCCAGAATCCTGTAGAACTCATTGTTTCCTACACGTAAAAAAAAAAAAAAATAAAAAAAAAAAAAAAAAAAAATATATATATATATATATATATATATATATATATATATATATATTATCATTAATTTAAAAATAAAAATCATGATAAAATATGTTTTAGATAGAGTACATGAAATAGTTAAAATATTAAAACTTACCTGGGAGTTGTACGTGCTTTATAGGGACACCTTCATCGCTCACCAACAACATGCCATTAATGGTCCCCGTGGAGCTGACACGTGTAGCTCCAGGAAACAAAATAATGTAGTTGGCCATATCAGCCTCATCACTATCAACACGTTCAGCGGTTGGCTGGGTGTCTGCTTGGGTAGGGTGTGTTTCTTGGCTGGCACCTAAAGGAGTAGAAGGTGTACGAGAGGGTTGCTGGGAAATCTCTTTCCCTGAACCCACGGCCACCTGAATGACTGGTTCAACAAGGCGTAAAACGCTAGTACAAGTTTTCTTAGTTTAGTCAATGTAAAAATTAAAAATCAAACTATCACAATTCATCTCATGTAGAACAAAAAAAATATCCTTTTGACTTTTTATTATTACCTGATATGTTTCTAGCTGGCTCATAAGTTGTTTTATCCTCTCTTATTTTTAGGGGTTGATAAAGTGGTTTATCAAAGTATTAAATTAACCTTTGTATCCTGCCTTTTTCAATAAGGAACACTGGGAGAGAGGGAAGAAGGAAGCTCTTCCTCAAAGAGGAACCAACACGGGGGCAAGACTTACATATTGTGGAAATCGCATATTTGAACAAAGTCTCTGACATATTTCAATTATGTAATAGTCCTAAATACCTCAATATAGAGCAATGCTGGCTGCACTTTTATATATTAATCCGCTGGCCCTCTTTTTCCATTTCATCATCCCATCTCGCTGTGGCTTTGGTCTCCATTCGCCTAGACACCTACACATTGCAATAAAATTATAAATGTAAAAACTTGAAAACAATATCTAACTTGAAAACACAAAATGAAAACTAAAATAATTTATAATAAGACACCGGAAGACAGAGTTAGAGTTTCAAATATGCCTTGCATTGAATTCAGTCCTTGAAACATGTCATTGCACATTAAGGCACCCAAAAAAGAGACGAGTTGAAAATGAAGACCTTATTGAATATATTCTTGGAGCAACTTCTAGTAAACTTGTTGTGAAGACCTTGAGGACATTTTTGGAGCAACATTATTGAATCTGATGGTATAGCATTGTTGGAGACGATCTTGAAGGGCCTTGAAGTGAAGCTTTTGGAGAAACTATTGAAAAATCCTTAGAGCATTTAAGTAAGGCACTTTCTATCTTCCATCACCTTTTTCCTTTCAATATCCTTTAAAATATTTTGTTGATATTTAATGTTTGAAATCACATTATAATTCCTTGATTATATGTGTTTGGGGACTTTCCCTTTGAAATTACCCAAAAATACCCTAGCAATTTTATCTTCAGGATGCATGTCTGACCCTATTGTTCAATATTTTGATTGATAGTAGTAAACATAGAGAGTTAGGGGGCTCTTGACTTGGTTTGTTTGGGCCATTAGATCCCTAACATCTACTACGAAGAACCCCCCTTGAGTTGGAGGAGAGCTAGCCCGAAGTGAAAAGAGGTTGGTGAGGTGAAAATGGGGCTATTGAATTACACATGGTATCACACTTTAGCTTTAGGAATTTATCTTGAGAAGTGCGAGATTTTGCTATATCAATTCTCAAATTGTTTACAACACTATTTTTAAGAACTAATAAGAAGTGATGTTGAGGGGTTTTTGGGTATAAGAAAAAATACCATTTAAAAACTAGGGTTCTCAGTCCTTGGCATTCCTTCACTTGGGCCTAGGGGCACACTAGAATAATTTCACACTAAACCATGCAAACTTAAAAGTAACTTAACAGATCCATAAAGTAATAATAATCATAATTTCTAATTTCCTATTGTACGATATGATGCAAATTATTCAAACATGAAGCAATGAAGACATGCATTGTCTGAATTTAAAGATTGATGAACCAATACAAGAAGTTAGAAACTACAACTTTGATTCAATACTATGTGTCCTAACTCCAGGAAGGAATCTAGTTTGTAGTACAGAACATGCATCGTGTATTATCAATTCTTAATTGACAACAACTAAAGGACATCTACCTCATCAATTCCTTCCCATTTTGTGTTTTTATGTTATATTCCTTATAAAAGTGTCAAATTTCTCTCAATGTAAGCAACCACTAAATAAAATAAAAAATAGTTGAGATATGATTGAGAAATGGTTATTTATTTCTTGAAAGGATCTTCACGATTTCTTTGGTTGTTTTTCATCTCAAGAAAAAATAAATGACCTAAGAAACTATCGTAATATAATATAAGAAACAACACGGTGCAATGGCCATTTTCAAAGCCAAATGATGTCCATGGAGGACATGGCCTTTATTTGGTTCCTGTTTCATAGGAGTTTCGGGTAGAAATGGAACTCTGTTGTACCATTTCCAATAGTAAAAAGGGAAAACCTTCTTTTTCCATGGGAAATGATTTACCTTTCCTTTTTCAAGATAATCTAAATAAAAAAAAATATGAACTATACTACACACATTCATGGATAATGTGAAAGTGGAAAAGGAATACCCTACACAAGTGATGCACACATGTACATTTGAACACTAATATATTTTTGTAGTTGAAATGCAATGCTTGTTTTCATTTAAATGTAGGGTTTTTAAAGCAGGGAGAAATAATGGCTGCCAAATTAATAAGCGTTTCTTTGGAAAAAAATTAAATCTTGTATTGGGTGATGAAGATAATAGAGGGTATTGAATCTTGATTCTTGACATCTAGAGAGAACCCTACAGCCTAACACAATCCAATGGAATTGACCAAAAAAACCCAAATAGAGTCAACCCTACTATAGGAGGAAGGGCCTGCAGTAAGAACTTACCATTTTGCAAGAGATGAGGGCGAATGCTGTTCTACGGGCGCGGGCGAACGAGGGTGAATGCGGGGGTGAATGTTGTCGAAGCCCGGGGGCGCGGATGTTGAGCGAATGCGTGCGAGCTCGGGCGAATGCGGGGGCGAATGTTGATGCCCACCAAGAGCTCCAAGGGGCGAATGCGAGGGCGAATGTTTGTTCTACAAGAGGCGGGAGGAATGCGAGCGAATGTTTTAACATTTGAGGAAAATGTTGTTACTCGAGAAGTGGGGGCGAATATTTGAGGGTGAACACTAATGAATTTTTGTGGTTGAAATGCAATGCTTGTTTTCATTTAAACGTAGGGTTTTTAAAGCGAGGAGAAATAATGGTTGCCAAATTAATAAGCGTTTCTTTGAGAAAATTTTAAATCTTGTATTGGGTGATGAAGATAATAGAGGGTATTGAATCTTGATTCTTGGCATCTAGAGAGAACCCTACAGCCTAACACAATCCAATGGAATAGACCAAAAAAACCCAAATAGAGTCAACCCTACTATGGGAGGAAGGGCCTGCAGTGGGCTGCCATTTTTACCCGAAGTTGAGGGCGAATTACGTACTTGCCAAAAGATGAGGGCGAACGGCGGGGGCGAATGTGGGAACGGATGTTGTTATGCCGAGCTCTGCGGGCGAATGTTGAGGGGTGAATTTTGTTGCAAGAGCTCAGGGCGAATGCTGAGGGTGAAGATATTTGATGAGCTCTAGGCGAATGCGGGGGCAAATGTTGCGGGGCGGGGGACGAATGCTAAGGGCGAATGTTGTTCTACGAGAGGGCGGGGGTGAATGCGAGGAAAATGCGTGCCGAGAGCTAAGGGCGAATGCGAGAAAGGAGGGTCTGTTAAGGTGGAGGGCGGTACGCACGCCGTGCATCGGACGTTAATGTCGCTCGCACGACGAATATGATTTTTCGTGTTTTAATAAAATCATTTTTATGTAGCGCACATATAAGTTTCGTGTTTTTATGTAACGTATAAGTGTCGTTATCTTGACGATGGCCCAAAGCATCGCTATTTGCGACGGCTTCGCATAAACGTTGCAATTGCGACACTTAGACATTGTGTCGCACTTGCGATGTTTGGAGGCAGTCGTCGCAATAGCGACGCTTTGGGGCATAGTGTCGCAATTGCGACGTCTTCCTCCAAACATCGCAATTTTGACACTTTGTATAAGTGTCGGTATTGCGGCACTTTTCTATAAACGTCGGTATAGCGATGGTTTCGGGCGGGATTGAAAAAATTGGGGGAAATTTCTGACATTTGGTCAAAAGCGTCGGAACCAAGTGTCGGAATTTCCCCCAAATGTAGTAGTGTATGGAATCAGAGACATATGAGCATAGGAGGCATAAGGGAGCTCATTTTAGCAATTATTATGCCATTCCAACTCATAAAAATCATGTCTCCATCATTTTTCAAGAAGTCATTCCAAGGGACAAATCATTTGCCACACATACGGCTAGCTTTTCTTCAAACTATGTTTCTAACCAAATAGAGATGAATTTTACAAAAGTGAAAGAATTTTTTTTCCATCATATGTAAAGGAAGAAAAAAACCCTTCTGGTTTTACACAGGTGTCATGGTTTTAGATAAATTTCAAAAATATATTTTCTACAAGAGGTTTTATGCACTTCTAGAGTGACCTTGGGAACCACAATATTTCTCCTCGATGGAGTGTCCAAATCACCTGCTTGATGGGTAAAAGGATAGCTATAAAGAAATATATTTCCAATGAACTATCATGAACTCCATTTGGAGTTGAGTAAGGCCTCCAAACATTTCCTGCAAGAGCACACTTCATTTTTTCACCCTCATTCTGCACTTTTTTACCAGTCTTGGGAGAAATTCTTTTTCTAAGCGCTATACTTGATCATTTTCAGTGTTTGATAGGTCCATTATGTATCCAAGAGAGATATATTTCCAAAGAGCTATCGTGGCATCAATTTTAACACTGGTAAGGCCTCCCAAAGTGACCTGCAATTTGGAGGGCACACCTGACGCTAGTGTTGCGCACTTGGCCAGTCTTGGGATATTTAACTTTTGGAGGTCTAAAACTCATCATTTTTGGAAATAAAGTACATTTTTTGTAAACTATACATGACAGGATTTCTAGTAATCTATCCTAAGCTCAATTTGGAAATCGGAAACCCCCTCAAAAGTTGGCTTGAAGTTGGCACTACGCTTTTTCCAGTTTACTGATATTTTCTAGATTTTTTTTTTCCTAGTTGGTCAATGGATTTGATGGATTTTACAGATGTAATTGATGGAGGTAAATTTTAATATCATCTGGATGAGTTACCTAGGGTTAAATTCATTGTTTAAATGTTATCATCAAGTCAAATGAATCAGTTTCATTGTAATTAGGGAGGAGTCGCTTGGACCTCCCTACACTCGAGCTATCAGTTCAGATTTTTGTGGATCTCTTCCTCAACTCATGGATTCAACCCCTGAGGATGATATAAAGTGGTTTTTATTTCTATATAATTCCATTCTTCACTGTTGGAATCAATTGGATTATATTTTATTGATCAAGGACTATAGTGTAATCATTTTGGCCAGAAATTAAAGAAGAGTTGCAAATATTTCTTTTGGATACCTGTGGTATGGATGTTTAGCATTGTTTTCTTCTCTTGTTTCATTTGTATGGATATTTTGTAAGCTCATAAACCATTTCATTTCTATTATATGATGATTTTCAAGTTTATAGGCATAATTAATGTTTTTTAATTCTCTGTTTTGGGAACGTCTTCATGATTTGTCGATTTTCTTCAGTTTAGGAAGAATACATATGTTATGCTCTTCCTACCTCCTCATCAGTCTGAAACCATCTCACAAAATCACCTTAAAGTGATAAGCTTTCTACCTACCTTACCCCATTGAATGGACTACAATTCCCATCTTATTTTCCTTGACCTAGCCTCTTTGACCTAATATCCTCATCCAGCAACCCAACCCAATAAAAACAAAACAAACCCTTCTGAATTTCATACCTAGGCTAAAACCTTTTCATCTAGCCCTCTTAGCTATGATTTTTGTGGAGAGAGACCTCTCCGACTTGGTAGGGCTAGATACCAAGCCAAAATATTGGTGTGTGGTTACCTCTGTTGGGATTTCTTCTTTAGCCTTAGACATCTGGCGGAGTGATAACATACTGGTGTCATTGTCGGGGAGGCGGAAAGAAAAATCTTCCCTGGGAAAGAACGACAAAGATCAGATCTGATTGTTGATGGTGAACAATGATTAGGCACAAGAAGGTTTTGCATCATTCACCTAGTGACTCCAGTGTCGAAGAATCCAAAGGCTCAAAATTTTCATGGTGAATCCACTTTTCAAGAACTAGTAATTTCAATAGACTTCTTGGTGACTTCATTGTTGTTGAGATGAGTTCTACTGCAAGAAAAAATCCCATGTATGCTCCTATGGATCTATCTCAAATCCTTGGATTTCCAAATCCTATGCCTTATTTTGACTGGTTTACACATCTTCCCATATTCAAAGATGAAGAGAAAGATGATGTTGATCTACATTTAGTAAAGTTTTATGTACATGTATGTAGATTGAGAGTTGACTGGTTTACACATCTTCCCATATTCAAATATGAAGAGAAAGATGATGTTGATCTGCATTTAGTAAAGTTTCATGTACATGTATGTAGACTGAGAGTTGACTTTCCTGAAGATTGTCTCATGAAGGTTTTTATGGCTACTCTTGAAGATAAAGCTATGGTATGGTATGAAGGGTTACCAAAAGGAATTTTATGTTCTCTTAAATATTTCCATAAGATGTTCTCCAAACATTATGTGAAGTCTAATATTTCTCTTTCTCTCTTACAAAGTTGTTGTGATTATAGTGAAGGTTTTATTGCATATCTTGAGAGTATTGATGATATCGAATGCATGAATGACGAAGAGATCATTGAAGCCTTCTATGATTTCTCCCTTCAACAACAATCTGAAGAGGCTAGTCACTTTGATGCACAAGATCATATTCAACATACAGTAGCTTCCCCTTTTCTTGAGGATGAAATAATTTTTCATCTTGATAGTCAAATGAAACCACATCAAATAAATCAACTGTTTGATGAAAATTGATATGCTCCTTTTCTTGAGATTAAAGAAGATATTCAACATCCTTGTGAATCTTTAGGAGGGAAAGAACACAATTACTGTTTCATCCAAAGAAAACAAAGATTACTTCCTCCTTTGACTGAAGATGAGATAGATCAACTCCTGAAAAGTCATGTTACAGCCCAAGCTAATGTAGGTTTACAGTGTTTGCATAGTCAAGAATGCGTTAGTAAAACTTCTTCCATTATTGAAATTGAAAATATGAGTTTAAATTATGACAGTCATGAGATTGATGAAACTATACAAGAATTTGTTGAGAGTAAGCTAATTTGTGTTGATGATTTCCTGTAAAGAGATCAACTAACAGGGACTATTTTTTTTCATGAAGATGATAGGGTTGTCATGTTTAACAATCTTGAAGAATTTTTTTTGTTAAAGAATGACTTAGAATATGAATTTGAGGAGTATAAGCCTGAGAGAGAAAATATGCCAAAGATATAATTAGAGCTACCCATGTTTTAGGAATTTACAACCAATACTCAGAAAGAAGAAAGTCATGCTTCCCTATGATTTCCTATGGATCAAAAACCAAGTGTTCTTTTAGATTAGAATGAAGGGTGTGCTTGTGTTTTTCCTGAATCTCAAGACAAGGTAACATTTCATATTTTTGAAGATCCTTATACTAATTTGCTACAGTTAGTAGGGAATTTGTATTTTCTTTTTTCATGGACCAAAAGCACATGTTCAGTGGACACTTGGAGTGGCATAATTTTTGTTTTTTCTGCCTCCTCAAAGAAAATGAGAGAAAAAATTCAGTAAATAGCCATCTTTTGGATTGGTTACAATGGAAGGATCACTTCGCATGATTGTACATACATCTTTAGTAGGCAGGTGGTTGTCATAAGGATTTTAAGCCATCAAGTCTCAGTGATATTCTTCCATCAATAATATTAGTAAGTTTTGATTTCATTCAGTCAAATTTTGAGTCAGTATTGAGTCGATTTTGAGTTTGCTTTGAGTCAATCTATTTTTTCTCAGTTATTAGTTTTCAACCATGTTTATTAGTTTGAGTTTTTTACCGTATTGGCCCAATGGATAAGGCACTGATCTGCAAAATCCAGAGTTTTGTGGTTCTTGACACCTCTTTCAGAGCTATCATCCCGAATAAGGCCAATTTTAGTGTCAGTATTTTCATCCTACCATCAGTGATTAAAAATCCTCTTTTCATGTCATGTTAGGGGTCTCACCCAAAAAAAATTTATCACTCCACTAGGTCATGCAAACATTTCGTCACTCATTAGAGTATTGAGATCATTACTACTCCTTTCACTTCCATGGTCAATGAACATCATCATGTTCAGGTTTTTCATTTTTGAAAGAGTCACATAGTCATCATGGTCATCATCATTAGGTCATAGGGTCAAAATCATGAAAATAGGTCATTTCACCATAAAATTCATCTTTTGAAGGAGTATTAATAGTCAAAGCTCTTCAAAAAGTTCAGGTTAAAACAAAAAATTATTTCAAAGTAAGTGATTTTTTCTTTACCATATTTGTCTCTCAGTTGTGCTTGGAGAGCTCATTTCCCTCTCCTACGGTTTTGAGGACATTTTTCTTGGTTTCATGACTTCCATGGTTAAACCATCAACAATACTCATATCTTGATGCTCTTACACCTTCCCCTATCCTTAATATACCTTCCTAAACACTTCCCATCACTCCTATCCTTCAAAATGATCATTTGTACACAAGCCCTAGCATATTACTACAATTTGACACTTTTCGAGAGTAGGCATGTGTTTTGCCCTTTTGGACCCATTCCTCTCACTCAATCCTTGAAATTAAAATTTTCCATACTTCTTAACATCCCTCCCTACATCCAAATATTTTATAAGAATTTAAAAGCCCCTTATCCCCTTTATTTCCCTTCATTCCTATAAATTTCCCAAATCCCTTGTCTTGCTTACACCAAACCCTAATTTCCTCTTCCACTGAGCTAGGGTTTTATATGGAATTAGAGACATGTGAGAATAGGAGGAATAAGGGAGGTCATTTAATCAATTATGAGGCCATTCCAACTCATAATAATCATGTCTCCGTCATTTTTAAACAATTCATTTCAAGGGACAAATCATTTGCCACACATAGGGCCAACTTTTCTTCAAACTATGTTTCGGATCAAATCAAGATGAATTTTACAAAAGTGAAAGAGGTTTTTGTCCATAAAAGGTCAAGGAAGAAAAAAATACTTCCTTTCTTACACAGGTGTCATGGATTTGGAGAAATTTCAAAAATAGAGTTTCTACAAGAGGTTTTCTGCACTTTTGGAGTGACCTTGGAAAAATCAATATTTCTCCTAGATGGAGTGTCCAAAAGACTTTCTTGATGATTCAAATGATAACTACACAGAAATATATTTCCAATGAGCTATAATGAACACAATTTTGATTTGCGTAAGGCCTTCAAAAGTTTTATGCAAGAGCACACTTCATTTTTTCACCCTCATTCTTCACTTTTTTACCAATCTTGGGAGAATTGATTTTTGATGGGATATACTTGATCATTTTTAGTGATTGATAGGTCCATTATGTATCCAAGATATATATAATTCCAACGAGCTATCATGGGCTAAATTTTGACACTAGGAAGGCCTCCAAAAGTGGCTTGCAAGTTGGAGGGCGCACGTGACACTGGCGCTATGCACCTGACCAATCTTGAGAGATTTAACTTTTGGAGGGCTAAAACTCATCATTTTTGGAAAAAAAAGTACATTTTTGGAACCTAGATAGGACATCATTTCCAATAATCTATCTTGAGCTCAATTTGAACATCGGAAACCCCCTCAAAAATTTTCTTAACGTTGGCACTACGCTTTTACCAGTTCACTAATATTTTCCAGATTTTGACTTTTTTTTCTCATTGGTCAATGGATTTGATGGATTTTGACGATGTAATTGATTGAGGTAAATGTAAATATTATTTGGATGAATTACCGAGGGGTGAATTCATTTTTTAAATGTTATCATCAAGTCAAATGAATCGGTTTCATTGTAATTAGGGAGGAGTCATTTGGACCTCCCTACACTCCAGCTATCAGTTAAGATTTTTGTGGATCTCTTTCTCAACTTAGGGATTCGACCCCTGAGGATGAGAGAAAGTGGTTTTTATGTCTATTTCATTCCCTTATTCACTGTTGGAATCAGTTGGATGCTATTGTATTGATCAAGGACTATAATGTAATCATTTTAGCCATAAATTAAAGAAGAGTTGCAGCTATTTCTTTCAAATACCTGTGGTATGGACGTTTAGCATTGTTTATTCTCTTGTTTCATTTGTACGAATTTTTTGTAAGCTCATAAACCATTTCATGTCTATTATATGATGATTTTCAAGTTGATAGGCAGAATACATGTTTTTTCATGCTCTGTTTTGGGAAAGTCTTCATAATTTGTCCATTTTCTCCAGTTTAGGAAGAATACGTCTCTTATGTTCTTCCTAGCTCCTCATTGGTCTGAAACCATCTTAAAAAATCACCTTAAAGTGCTAATATTACTATGTAACTTTCCCCATTGAATGGACTGCAATTTCCATCTTATTTTCCCTGAACTACCCTCTTTGACCTAATATCCTCATCCAACAACCCAACCCAATCAAAGCAAAACAAACCCTTATGCATTTCATACCTAGCCTAAAACCTTTTCATCCAGCCCTCTTGGCTGTGATTTTTGTGGAGAGAACCCTCTCTGAATTGGTAGGGCTAGATACCAAGCCAAAATATTGGTGTGTACCTCTGTTGGGATTTCTTCTTCAACCTTAGAAATATTTTGAAGTGATAACACGTACTAAAGAGAAGAGATATATAAAGTTTGTCTAGGGTACCGTTCGGATCATTAGTAAATGAAAATCGGATATGTTTGATGCAAAATCATCATGGTTCTGAAAATTTGTACATTTAGTAGAATATAAGGGGTCTTATGTTTTTCAAAAGTTTTTGTTTCCTTAGTATTTAATTAATGTAATTTTCAATGTTTTGAGTGATTTATGTGAGACATTTAGAATAGGATTTAATTAAATATTGAGAGGCATATTTGTAAATGTTCTTGAATGTAGGAGAACATGAGTGATTAGTGTGGATTGAGATATTCTGAAATATTGTAAATCTTAGATTAGAAAGTAGTTCATGATTTTATGGATTTAAAGAGGATCCTTAGGATTTAGTTGAATGTTAAGATCCTTAAGGGATAAATAAGAGATTCTAGGGATTAATTGAGGACTTAGAAGATTCTTAGAAATTAGTTGAGAATATTGAAGATCTGAACCAGAATTGGTTACAGAATCTTTTGTATATATTTGTAAAGCCTCAAAGGCACAAATGGAGAGAAACAAAAGAGAGATATTCTTAGAGAGGAAACTTAATTGTAGGTCTATGGGAATAGAGAGATAGGAGGAGAAAAGGGCCATGTAAAAGGAGAATCAGGCTAAAGCCAGATTGTAAATAGATTTTTCTTGTATTTGTACAATTTAATTTTTTAATGAGAAATTGAATTTCATTTTGACTATGTGTCATTTATGTTATGTGATGAGTGATCCATAATATAAAGAATTCGATATCAATGTAATAATTCCCTGTAACAAATTCTATATGAATGAGTAAGTCTTACTGTGTGATAGAAGACTTAATGGTTGGGTAGAATCTGTATGATTCCAGTCTAGTAGTTAATTAGCTGTGAATGAAGCTAACAAGAGAAAATTTGTGCAGATAAAACTATATGAAAGTTGAAAGGAATAAAACACGAATTCTAGCTTTAAAAAATATGAAAAGGTGTACATCGAGCACGATAACTCTGGATACGATTCAATAAAAATAACAAGCTCAATAGATATTAGCGTTAAAGAATACTGAACAAGCTCAGGAGGAGTAGTGTGGAGGGAACGGTTTTGCAGAGCATAGACAGTAGAAAGTAGAGAAATCAACTAAGACAGAAACACTTAGAACATTTCCAAAGGAGGCAATCAGACGATGAGGATCGAATCATAGAATTGAAGTTTTAATATTAAACGGTAGAGATCACATCACACGGTAAATGATTTAAGTTGCGATGCGGTAAGTTGAGGAAGCTGCAAAGTGGACGCATGTCGGGTGGAGAATGAAAGCGCACATCGCAAATCGATGATTATAGTATTTATATGTTAAGGACTTCGCTAGTTAAACAAAATAACTTGCAATGCGGTAAGGATGGAAAGTTGTGATGCGATAAATGGAGGAGCCACGTGTTGACCCAACGCTCTAGCACATATCGTACATCGGTGATTTTAAATTCTAGCATTAATACATCACAAGGTAAATTATTTTGGTTGCGATGCGATGAGGACGAGAGAGGGAAATGAGAGACAGTACAGCGGAACTGTTAGATCTGGTGAAGATCTACGGTGGAGATTACATCGCAACTTCACATCGGTGATTTTATTAGTTACCATTCAAGGCTATTTTTTATATGTTGTGATCTGCAATATTATAAAATTTCTGACTTGCAATGAGTTCTGATTGGTCACCATGTTGTGGGACCCTAGAACTAAAATTTCTGCGTGTATGTAAGCAGTTTGAGTTTATGTGTGATCTATTTTAAAAGTGATCATTGTTGATTGCACGCGTATGTATGTTTAATAAACTCCAATTTATAATCTGTTGTGCAGATAAAGGGAGTTTATGTGGGCCATAACCCACAGGTCTGTGGGGTTCTGTATAAAGTTGAAGTCGTGTATGTGATAAGGTAATGCGAAGAAGTTGACCACGATATAAAAGTAAATTTTATTTCCGCGTATAAATTGAACTGAATACTCTTTAATGAGTATTGGATCTTGGGAATGGGCAAAAAGTATAAATTTTATGCATATGTAGGTAATTGTGGGGTTAATTTCGCTAACCCTGCATTATTTGGATATTTGCGGCCTTAGGGTTGCATCATTTGGTATCGGAGCACGAAGTAAATGAAAATTGTTATAAATGAAGATGGCAGAGTTAAACTATGCAGAAGACATTTGTAGTAGAATAGAATAAGATCTAGCATGATTGTGGATCAGAGGAGAAGAATTCAGATTATAAATCTGAAAGGTGGAGACAAGTGCAGAAAGAAAAGTCAGACAGTAAAATATGACAAAGTGATGGTTGTTTTCTTGAGGAGAACAGAGATTCACTCGAATGTGAAGATTGGATGGAGACTTATTGTGAAATCATGGAGATATTGTTTTATTTAACTCTAATTTGAGTTTTTCAGGATAAAAGGCGGATTGAAGATTGATAATTGTAGCTAAATGAAGTATCTCAACAAAAGAATATCACAGCCTTAATAAGCATTGATGAAAGAAGTTGGTAAGGATTTCTAAGTGAAATAAGAGTGTGGAAAAAAACCTATTATTTCATCTGTGATTGAAATACAAGAGGACAATTGTGTTCTTAAAAGTAAAGATGAGTTGAAGCCTATAAGGAGCATAGAAATGCTCAAGGAAAGTTCCATAGAGGGGACTGCTGGCCAAGTATAGAGGAAAGCTTGGTGAGGTAAATACAACAGGGAGGACTTTATATTGCAGAGGCTTAAGTACAACTCATAGTGAATCAGGAGCTCATGAAGATGAAGAAGAAGATGACTACTAATAGTCATAGCAGAGGTTTGAGAAGCAACCACAAAGTGAAGAAAGAAGATGCCAAAGAAAATGGAATATGAAGATAGGTGAGTGATGAAGAATATGAGAGAGAGAAATATGAGATAAATTTCCAACTTGCATTATTGATGGATATGTTGTAGAGAAATAAGGTAGACCAGTATGGTTGGATTATGAGAAAGAAATTGAAATGGCATAGGCTACAAGAGAAGAGAAATAAGCGGGTGAATATGCAGCTAATAGAAGAGCTTAGGAAGCTTGAGAAGATATTGGATGTTCAATTGAGGTCGGAGAAGCTCAAAGGAGTTGAGCTACAACAAAAGAAAGTTTTTGGAGAAAAAGTTCCTTGTGAACTTGAATATGGAACAATGATGTCTAAAACATCAGTTGAGGCTACTAAGCCTTATGATTTTGAAATTAAAATTTTTTGTATGGTTGCAGGTGTAATACATGATGATGGAAAATATTTGGGTATTTTCAAAGAAGAATAAGTGGAGAGGCATGATATGAATACTATTTTAAAGAAGATAGATGAGACAGTCAGGTCCCATGAGGAATCTCATACACAGTTGAAGGAAGATAGGATTGAACTAGTGGAATTTGTTAATGCAGTATACAAAGTTAAGTTGACTAGCAAGGGAAGCCAAAAAGAAAAACAATTTTTGGAGACTATTATGAGAAAGCTCAAAGATGACTTCATACTTTTTAAGTGTAAGGAAGATATTAGAGTGCTAGAAGAATTGTTGAGAGAGCCTAAAATTGAAGAAGAAATTATAGCCAAGGAAGAAGGGATGTTTATAACATCTAAGGAAACTGAGATGAGTTTAAATTGTCAAGTTAATGGTATGTTTGCTGGTGATGAAGAAGATACAAATGAGGTTGTAATAAAAGAGATGGAGGACATCTTATCTTTTGAAGGTAATAGCGAAGTTCAAAGGCAGTATGAGGATGAACAAGTTTTTGTCTTCAAAGACAATAAATATGAAGGAGAATGGAATTATAATCAGCGGCTAGAAGAAAATGTTGACACAGGAAAAGAAGATCTCATGCAATGTAAGATTATTGGGTTATGTAACAATGCTAATTATGTCATGGAAAAGTAGGGAATAAGACATTAAAATGTCTTATGCATATTTGAAAGACGTGGAAAAGAAAAGGAAGACAACAAGAGTTTTGAAACTCTTACACAAAGGAAAGGAAAGCAACAAAAAATTAATTTGGATGGAGAAATAGAAAATTTTATGAAGCTTATGAGGACAAAACATAAAGAAAGGAGTTGTGTAAGAAGAAGACAAATAGCTAGTTGGATGAAAGACTGGAGTGTAACAAATATTGAAGGAAAATTCAATGGAGTGTTACAAATGAAGGTTTGTGATCCAAGTGTAATAAACAGGTAAAAGTACAAGTGACTCAGCACAGAGGGCTCAAAATCAAAGTGTTCGAATATCTCTCAAACTAGGTTCATGTTGTAGATCTTGTCTTTCTGATTCCAACGGCACAAACGACACTAAATTCTGAGTCCGTATGAAGGAGTTACGAGCGGTCAAAGTTCCAGGTTGACTTGGTGACTAGGAAGCCTTAAGTAGGACGCAATTCAGACCAAACCCAACCACCGTATTCTGGCACACTCAGGCCAGATTCCGGGAAAAAATTTTGCCTAGGAAAAAGTGCTCCTTCGGTCTAAAACAAAATTTTTCAAAACGCATAATTTGTTTTTAAAACAAAAATAATGTATAAAAAATGAGGTGGGGCCATGATCCCTGCCACCCCCAATACCAAACCATATTAAAGTTTGGGGGGCGGGCTGTCAACCCCACAACCCCCGCCATCGGACATGCCACATATATATGGGCCAGTGCGAATCGAACCCTCCTGGCCTCAAAGGTTGGCTTGCTCCATGGGTGGACCAATTTACAAAAAAAACTAACGGAACCCGCGCAACAAGCCTTTCATTGCCAACTGTAACATATAGGTTATGTCATATATATAACATATATGTTATAACCATATCCCCTTGGATAACTAAATGACATATGTGGGTTGGTTGGGATGGTTGGGCGGGATGCCCAAGGTGGACCCGACCCATACCATGTTCAAAAGTTTGTTCGAATTATAAAACTAATGCTCCAGGATTAGCATGGGTGGGATTTGATCTCCCGAACCCATGTCTATTATTACACCATTTTACCAATTGTGCCCAACGGTGGGCTTGGTTTAGTCCGTCGAGATTTTTTAATTTAAACTCAGATTTCTGCAAGTGCGCCAGGCCAAGGAGGGGGAAGATGGAGCACGAATTTTCTGAGTATTAATGTTATTTTGCAGCCAAGCATGGGCACAAAATTCTAGGAGATGCACGGATTTCTATACTTATGATTTTTTTTATGGTAGGTCATGTGGAACCATGAGCCCAAAAAGAGACAGGCAGAACCTTGATTGAGATCAACTTTCAGGAGGGTGAAATTTTGACTTTGTCCAAATGGGACAAATGTTATGTCGTTTCAGCACTACTCGATGCCACGAGTCTGATGGTGTGCTCAGTTTCTTCATCTGAGTTTTTTATTTTTCAGCCACTTTTGGAAGTGGGTTATGCAGGTGTCAGATTTCCACGTGTGAGCAATCGTTTTCACATTTTTCGATGCCACAAGATTGATGGTGTTTTCAGATTCAACCGCAGAGCAACTCATCCTTCAGCAAATGGAAACATGAGGTATATGATGTGGATTGCATGTAATTATTCATTTATTTCTCTTTGAGATGCATTATGTCTTGCAGATCCCAATTGATACATGAGTTGTGGGATCTTGCCTTATGTTGATATTGATGTATTTTCAGCTATGGATTTCTGTCATTTATGAGATCCCCTTTATGCCACATTGGTGGGATACTCACTTTAATATGTGTACTGTTGAGATCCCTTGTTTTCTAGGATTGGCGGGATACTCACATTTATTACATGTCAGCTATGGTCATACTAATAGGAGTCTTTCTTTATGTATGAGAGTTCCACAGTGGAACATCTCTTAAAGAAGTCAAATCACTCCTGTGTGAGGGAAATTTTTCCTTGTATGTCATAGGAAATCACATCCATGTACATCTTCTTCTTACAACACATAATGCAGCAGCCTACACCATCTTGACACCGAGGCCCGGAGATGTAGCCCCTCCTTGACGAACTCTATCATCAAACGACGTGTTCTTATGATTTTTGATCTTGTTCATTTATGCTCCTCTTATTTACAGCTACAATTGTCAATTTATGTTCTTTAACGTCTTTAATTAAATTCAATTTTAATTATCAACCGAAGTAAAAATTCTTGGTTAAGGGTATCAAGAATTTACCCTGGATCAAGTGGTATCAGAGCAGGTATTCTTACTAATTGGATTGCAAGCATGAACATTAGATGTTCATTGAGTTGATCTATGGAGAATGTCAAGGACATGTATGAAACCATGCTCAGGGTGTCCGAGAAAGCGGACATATTGTACGAGGCTTACGAAAAACAAGCAACAGAGAACGAATAATTGAAGACACTCCTACACAAAGAGAAGGAGGAAAAAAAACAATTGCAGCTTCAGTTGAAAACCACAACAGAAGCATGGGAAGATTGGAAGCGCAACAATGAAATTCTGTAAGCAGATCATGAAGCCTTGAAGGCGTTCCTACATGAAGAGAAGGAGGAGAAGTAGCAGTTGCAGCTTCAGTTGCAAGCCACGACAGAGGCGTGGGAATATTTGAACGCAACAATGAAACTCTTCAGAGATATCATGATGCCTTAAAAGCATTTCTACAGAAAGAGAAGGAGGAGACGCAGCAGTTGTAGCTTCAGCTACAAGCCGTGTTAGAGGCATTGACGGAAGTGAAGCACAACGAAGGCTTACAACAACTTTCTTCATCTGTTTCGCAATCAACACCTAAGGTAAACGGTGTTGATTTTTCTTCAGTTTCTTCACATGATGTCAATTTAGTTGGAAGTGTGGAGATACCCATCACAGGTACCGGCATGAGACTCCTCACCAAGATGGGGTATAGAGGAGGAGGACTTGGCATTTGTGGCCAAGGCATAACCAAACCATTGGAGGTTGTGCAACGACCTCGTTATGCAGGTTTGGGGTACACTGACGAAGGATGTTCAAAGGAAATGAAAGGCAAACAGATAATGATGAGCTCTCCAAGGAAGAGGAATGATCGGGACACTTCACCATCATTCCATGGTAGTGCACGTTGTAGTGAAGGAACCGAGGCGAGCTCCCATCATCATGATCGCAGCAGAGACGACCCCAGAAGGTATACTAAGTTTCATTATTCCATAGTGCATTTTAATTATAATAATGTTGATAACCACGGTCATGAAATATGGCATCATAAAACTTGTTTATTTTGTGGTTTAAATAACCATGTGATTTCTGAGTGTTGGAAGAGGATGGCAGCACAAAGGAGGAAGAGGCATGAAAAGCCTTCTCCCCAACAAGAAAAGAAATCTATTAAGTAGGTTTGGAGGAAGAAGAACTTTTGCACCCATTGCAACTGAAGTGGCCACCAAAGAGCCACATGCTGGAAACTTCATCTAGAGCAGTGCCTTAAAGACAAAGCGCACGTGCATACACAAGTCAAAAGAGCTGAACGACAAGCAATTTTGCCACAAGGAAATGATCCACTCGCTTTAATAAGTGAGAAGTGAGAAGTGGTTCTTCTAGATTGTTTTTTTTTCTAGATATTTTAAGCTTTTCATGGTCATGTTTGTAAGTCATTTGTTGCATTTTTATTATGAAAGTGATGATGTTTTTCCATCACTCGTTTAAGAAACCATGATATTTTTTGCCTTGTTTTATAAGTAATGTGTTGGATCTCTTTCATGTAAAAGTGATGATGTGTTGCCATCACTTCGAGATGTGACGATTATGTTTTGGTCATGTTCTATGAGTCGTCTGATGCATTTCTTTCATGTAAAAGTGATGAGGAGTTTTTCCATCACTTCGAAATGCGACGATAAGGTCTGGTCTTGTAATTTTGTTGAGGTATGATTTCCATTTTTGCTATAAGCTTGACCACCGAGTACATGTTATAAAATCGTGGCAAGTATGGAAATATTTGTGTCATTGTTGGTCACATTGAGAATGTAATGTTCGTTGCAGCTTTAGGCAGGCGTTGGCATTCCGATTCCGAAGGACAAAAGTGAAGGAGTCTTCCAGGGATGTGCCTTCTCAAACATTTGTGTTGCAGCAAATTGCAAGGGATGTGCCTTTTCAGAAATTTTCATTTCCGCAGTTGCAGGTGTTGGCTTTGCATCTTGATTTCGAAGTACGTGAGGTGAAGGAGTCTTCAAGGGATGTGCCTTTTCAGACATTTTCATTTCCGCAGTTGCAGGTGTTGGCTTTACAGCTTGATTCCGAAGTGCGTGAGGTGAAGGAATATTCAATGGATATGCCTTTTCAGACATTTTCATTTCAACAGTTGCAAGTGTTGTCTTTGCATCTTGATTCCGAAGTACGAGAAGTGAAGGATTATTCAAGGGATGTGCCTTTTCAAACATCGCATTGCAGCAATTGTAGATGATGGCTTTGCATCTTGATTCTGAAGTACGAGAAGTGAAGGAGTCTTCAAGGGATGTGCCTTTTCAGACATCGCATCACAACAGTTGTACACATTGGCTTTGCATCTTGATTCCAAAGTAAAAAGAGGTGAAGGACTCTTCAAGGGATGTGCCTTTTCAGACATTTGCATTTCCGCAGTTGCAGGTGTTGGCTTTGCATCTTGATTCCAAAATGTGACAGATAAAGGAATCTTCAAGAGATGTGCCTTTCACACATTTGTGCCACAACAGTTGCAGGTGTTTTTCATCTTTATTCCGAAGTACGAGGGGTGAAGGAGTCTTTAAGGGATGTTCCTTTTCAAACATCACATTGTAGTAGTTGTACTTGATGGCTCTGCATCTTGATTCCGAAGTACGTCAAGTGAAGGAGTCATGTGGGGATGTGCCTTTCAATGAAATTTGCAAACAGTTGATGATAGGTAAATCTTGATGCTTTTGGAGGACCAAAAGCTCCTTATTGGGGAGGATTGCTCCAGGTGGATTAAATAGGTACAAGTATAAGTGGCTCAGCACAGAGGGATCAAAAATTAAAGTGTTTGAAAATATCTCAAACTAGGTTCATGTTGTAGATCTTGTCTTTCTGATTCCAACGGCACAGATGACACTAAATTCCGAGTCCGTATGAAGGAGTTAGGAGCGGTCAAAGTTCCAGGTTGACTTGGTGACTGGGCAGCCTTAAGGAGGATGCAATTTGGACCAAACCTGGCCACCGTATTCTGGCACACTCAGGTGAGATTCCAGGCGAAATTGCCACCTGGTTAAAAGTGCTCCTTCAGTCTAAAACTGAATTTTTCAAAACACATAATTTGTTTTTAAAACAAAAATATTGTAAAAAAAAAGGGAGTGCGGCCGTGATCCCCGCCACCCCCAAAACCAAACCATATTAAATTTTGTGGGGCGGGCTGTCAACCCCACAACCCCCACCATCGGACATGCCACATATATATGGGCCAGCGCGAATCGAACCCGCCCGGCCTTAAAGGTTGGCCTGCTCCATGGGCGGACCAATTTACAAAAAAAACTAATGGAACCCACGCAGCAAGCCTTTCACTACCAACTGTAACATATAGGTTATGTCATATATATAACATATATGTTATAACCATATCCCCTCAGATAACTAAATGACGTATGCGGGTTGGTTGGGATGGTTGGGTGGGACGCCCAAGGTGGACCCGACCCATACCATGTTTAAAAGTTTGTTCGGATTATAAAACTAATGCTCCAACGGTGGGCTTGGTTTAGTTTGCGGAGATTTTTTAATTTAAACTCAAATTTCTGCAAGTGCGCCAGGCCAAGGAGGGGGAAGATGGAGCACGAATTTTCTGAGTATTAATGCTATTTTTCAACCAAGCATGGGCATGGAATCTGAGGAGATGCACGGATTTATAGACTTATGATTTTTTTTATTGTAGGTCATGTGGAACCATGAGCCCAAAAAGAGGCAGGCAGAACCTTGATTGAGCTCAACTTTCAGGAGGGTGAAATTTTGACTTTGTCCAAATGGGAAAAAATTTATGTCGTTTAAGCACTACTCAACGCCACAAGTCTGATGGCATGCTCAGTTTCTTCATCTGAGTTTTTTTTATTTTTCAGCCACTTTTGGAAGTGGGTTATGCAGGGGTCAAATTTCCACGTGTGAGCAGTCATTTTCACATTTTTCGATGCCACAAGATTGATGGTGTTTTCAGATTCAGCCACAGAGCAGCTCAGCCTTCAGCAAATGGCAGCATGAGGTATATGATGTGGATTCCCTGTACTTCTTCATTTATTTCTCTTTGAGATGCATTATTTCTTGCAGATCCCAGTTGATACATGAGTTGTGGGATCTTGCCTTATGTTGATATTGATGTATTTTCAGCTATGGATTTCTGTCATTTATGAGATCCCTTTTATGCCACATTGGCGGGATACTCGCTTTCATATGTGTATTGTTTTGATCCCTTGTTTGCTAGGATTGGAGGGATACTCATATTTATTACATGTCAGCTATGGTCATACTAATAGGAGTCTTTATTTATGTATGAGATTTATGTAGTGGAACATCTCTTAAAGAAGTCAAGTCACTCCTGTGTGAGGGAAATTTTTCCTTTTATGTCATAGGAAAGCACATCCATGTACATCTTCTTCTTACAACACATAATGCACCAGCCTACACCATCTTGACACTGAGGCCCGGAGATGTAGTCCCTCCTAGACGAACTCTGTCATCAAACGACGTGTTCTTATGATTGTTGATCTTGTTCATTTATGCTCCTTTTATTTACAGCTACAATTGTTCATTTATGTTCTTTAATGTATTTAATTAAATTCAATTCTAATTATACGCCGAAGTAAAAGGTCTTGGTTAAGGGTATCAAGGATTTACCCTGGATCAGTGTGGAAACCAGGAAAAGCAAGAAAAGATAGCATAATACATGGAAAACAGTTAAAAGGAGCAAGGAAATCACTAAAAAATAAAGTATGGGATCCAGGAGGACAAATATTGGAAGCACGTGATCTGGATATCATGAATTTTTTTTACTTTGGGAGTTCGATGCAAGAGCATCATGGTTCCAAAAATTTGTACATTTAGTAGAATCTAGGGGGTCTTATGTTTTTCAAAAGAGTTGATTTCCTAAGTATTTAATTAATGTAATTTTTAGTGTTTTGAGTGATTTATGTGAGACATTTAGAATATGATTTAATTAAATATTGAGAGGCATACTTGTAAATGTTCTCGAATGTAGGAGAACATGAGTGATTGATGAGTGATTAGTGTGGATTGAGATATTCTGAAATATTGTAAATATTAGATTAGAAAGTAGTTCATTATTTTATGGATTTGAAGAGGATCCCTAGGATTTAGTTGAATGTGGAGATCCTCAAGGGATAAATAAGAGTTTTTAGGGATTAATTGAGGACTTAGAGGATTCTTAGAAATTAGTTGAGAAGATTGAGGATCTGAACCATAATTGGTTATAGAATCTTTTGTATATATTTGTAAAGCCTCAAATACACAAACAGAGAGAAAAAAAAGAGAGATATTCTTACAAAGGAAACTTAATTGTAAGCCTACGGGCATAGAGAGAGAGGAAGAGAAAGGGCCATGTAAAAGGTGCATCAGGCCAAACCCAGATTGTAAACAGATTTTGCTTGTATTTGTACAATTTATTTGTTTAATAAGAAATCAAATTTCATTTTGACTATGTGTCATTTTTTTTATGTGCTAAGTGATCCATAATAGAAATAATTTGATATCAATGTAATAATTCCCCGTAACAAATTCTAGATGAATGAATAAGTCTTACTGTGTGATAGAAGACTTAATGGCTGGGTAGAATCTGTATGATTCTAGTATGGGAGTTAATTAGCTTTGAATGAAGCTAACTGGGCGAATTTGTGCATATAAACATATGTGTGGGTTGAAAGGAATAAAACATGAATTCTAGCTTTAAACAGTATGAAAAGGTGTACATTGAGCGTGATAAATCTGGATAATATTCAGTAACAAGAACAATATCAGAAGAGATTAGCATTAAAGAATATCGAACAAGCTCAGGAGGAGTAGCATGGAGGAAATAGTTTTGCAGAGCATTGATAGTAGAAAGAAGATAAATCAACTAAGATAGAAACACTTAGAATATTTCCAAAGGAGGCAATCGGACGACGAGGATCGAATCGCGGAATTGAAGTTTTAATATTAAACAGTAGAGATCACTTTGCAAGGTAAACGATTTAAGTTGTGATTCAGTAAGTTGAGGAAGTTGTGAAGTGGATGCGTGTCGGGTGGAGAATGAAAGTGCACATCGCAAATCAGCGATTATAGTATTTATGTGTTAAGGAATTTGCAAGTTAAACAAAATAACTTGTGATGCGGTAAGGATGGAAAGTTGCGATGTGATAAGGGGAGGAGCCATGTGTCGGCCTAGTGCTCTAGCGCATATCGCACATCGGTGATTTTAAAGTTTAGAATTAAGACATCGCAAGGTAAATTATTTGGGTTGCGAGGCGATGAGGATGGGAGATGGAAATGTGAGACAGTACAACGGGACCATTATATCTAGGGAAGATATACGGTGGGTATTACATCGCAACTTCGCATCAGTGATTTTATTAGTTACCATTTTAGGTTAATTTTTATATGTTGCGATATGCGGTATCATAAAAGTTCCAACTTGCAATGAGTTCTGATTGGTCACTGTGTTGTGGGACCCTCAAACTAAAAGTTCCACATGTATGTAAGGGGTTTGATTTTATGTGCGATATGTTTTAAAAGTGATCATTATTGATTGCACACATATGTATGTTTAATAAAATCCAATATTATAATCCACTGTGTAGATAAAGGGATTTTATGCGGGCCATAACCCACAATTCCACGGGGTTTTGTATAAAGTTGAAGTCGTCTATGTGATAAGGTAATATGAAGAAGCTAACCACGATATAAAGGTAAATTTTATTTCCACGCATAAATTGAACTGAATACTCTTTTACGAGTATTGGATCTTTGGAACGGGCAGAAAGTATAAATTTTCTGCGTATGTGGATAATTGTGGGGTTAATTCCACTAACCCTACATTATTTGGGTATTTGTGGCCTTACGGTTGCATCAATGTCTCTCTGTAATATTGAGTAGACAATGATTTTATGAATTTCAGATCTTTGGGTAAAAGTATCAATGCTACATAGAAATATAGAGTTCGTATTAGGGTATCTGTACCACAGATAGATGATTTATAGAAGCCACGGTTTGGTGATGTGAAGGAGCTGACATTAAGAGAAGTATTACGGTGTCTTAATAATGTTGTAGTAAGAACAGATTGGTGAAAAAACAAGTGATATGGTATAGTGCTATCTCAAGTGTGTCAAAATTTCATTGCTGTCATATTATGCTCAGAAAGGAAATGATATCAATGTGTAGGAGGAACCGAAAGGAGGAAGGAGAAGATAGTCAAGATAGCTAGTGTTTTGGTCTTGGAAGCAACTAATAGGTTAAAGGTCTTGGTCTTGGTATTCATCAATTGGAACCTCTATAAGAATAATTTGTGTGGTTTTTCCTCTCAAAAAGTAAGAGTTTTTATCCCTGGCTCATATCCTACATGTTGTGTCTCTTGTCTATTTATGTTCATGCATTGGTTAATGTTTGATGAAGAATAACACTAATAATCTAAAAGAAGAAGATCCTAATCTAAAGAAGTAAAAATCATTCACAAGCAGTCACTAATATAAGAGAAAACACCTAACCAATTCATCAACATGGTATCATAGCTAAGGTTCTAAAGTCAAAGGAAGCGCATCTAAGATAAGAGACACTCAAGGATCAAGTTTCATGGAAGGCATCAAAGCAAAGTCGAGATCTACTTTAAAGAAAAAAGTATATTTCAAAAGGAAATCTTGGGATCATCAGTCAAATCAAGGTAACTAGAAGTCTACTCCGAAAAGGTAGCTCAAAGGACTTTAAAAAATAATATCACATAATCTTGAAGTAAGTCAAAACTCTGTAAGCATTTCTTATCTGCACTCATTCGCTACCAAGTAGTTGAAGTATCTTAAAAGGTATAAGGAAAGTTACCTCTCATTAAAGCAAGGAACCAGTAAAACATCCTAATTTATCACCATCAAAATGTGTTTCCATCATAAAAGGATTAATCTCTTTTATCGAAGAAAGGCTATTTCATTTGGAAGAAGATCATCCAAAAGGGAGCACTAATTCATCTTCTTCAACCACCATCAAAGTGATCAAGCTGAATATTTCATCTTCACTTTTCTAGTAAGCATCCTTTATTCTATAATAAAATTTGGTAAAATTCCTTCTTGTTTGCAAGGAGATCTATAATCTATTTGGGTCATCGAAATTCCTTGCATCCAAAAAGGAGGATAGACATAGTACTCAAAGAAAGTGAATTCATTGAACACGTCAATGAAAAAGGTACCCTATGAATACATGGAAAGGAATTCTTATGAAAGGTCATCTCAATATTGGATACATCAAATTGATGTATATGTTATTATCTTACAGATATTCTCTGAAGATGTGATAAAGAATGTCATATCACTTAGACCTGATCTAAAAAAAATTGAAGGTATCAAAGAATGAATGGATATCTTCATAAGATCTCAACTGCGAGATCTGGGAGAGATGATAAGAAAATAATCATCATTGTTTTAAAGGCACTAACTAATGGACAATGTAAAAAAATTCCATGGGGATAAGAAAGCTACCTCATTCAACAACTTCTGGTTTGTATGGTAGATAGGAGAAGACAAGTTGAGGGAAAAGTTGTTGGAGGTTAAAGGACTCAGAAAATACACGAAATATTGTCCTAAAGGGACACTATCAAAATAAGAAGAAACGAAACTCATTTCATCGAAAATATGGAGGAAGCTAAAGAGAATAATTCAAAGAAAGAGGAAGTAAGATATCTCTACTATGATTGAGATGGTCTCCCTCACAAAATGCCTTTTCATAGCTCCTAAATATTTTTTTATAAGATATGGCTATAATAAATAATAAGATGCAGTGTGGCATCATGAAAGAATTAAAAACAAGAGTGTGTTTCATCACCATAGGAAATCATGAAGGACAGAAAAAACAAAAAAAACAAAAAAAAAAAAATCTATGGCAGTCAAATATGAAGGATATATCTCTTGGGAACCTCTTTGAAAGGAAGAAGTCATCCATGACAATGCCCATAATACATCAAGACAAAAAGGAAACATCTTCTAGTTAGGGATATGAAATATCCTTAATAGTCTCTTATGGAATCCTTAGGTACATTCCTTGTGTAGGAATGAGTACATTCCTTTATTGGAATATGTCCCCCTTAATCAAGAGGGAGAGAAAGCCACATCATTCTTGTCTTCAATTGGGAATATAGAATGGAGGATTGGATAATCATCCAGCCTCTAATACTCTTTGAGGATGAGATATGGAATCCAAGATAAAAGAATTCATAGAGGATCGATATTATTTGAGGACAAGATAAGAATATTCTTGGTGGAACACACCCTGAGAACCCAAGTAGGGTATGTTCTGGAGAGATAATGATTAAGGTGTCTATAAATAATTGGTCTCGCCAGCATTGAGCTCAGATCTTATGGAGAGATAGAGTTGTTAGTCATGGCCTTGCTATGTGACAATATTGGTTGATATGATGATAGATAGATGGGTTACCAATCTGATTATTCTTATGATAAATTCTTCAGATTGAGAATGAACAAGTATAATTATGAATACATCCCTAGTTAAGAGGGATTATTTAAAAGTGTAAGTAGGTTCGGTCTTCATAATGACATTTAATTATGACTTATAAATGATGTAATAAAATTATTATTTTGATCCTTGCTTCATGGGTTTCATGAGAAATTGATTTTATTTTTAGATGACTCCCACTGAGAGCCATATGATTTTTCGTTAAAGTTAAAATAATTAATATCATGTATGAAGTAGTCCTTGTTGGGAATTTTTCAAATGTATATATGATTAGAAATCTTTCCAAACGACAAGCACTAGCTCTCTTCCTCATGTCGGCTTCAATATGAAGTAAAGATCATGTCAGTCTTACCTTATGGAGTCACAACAATTCACATGGCTCATGTCGGATAATTTATGAATACCAACCACTACATATACAAGGTAAAGGAACTTAGCATAAACACAGAATACTAACTCAGATTCTTCTGTATTTTTCAGCGGACAATCACAGTGAGAAATTCAGATCACAGTACACAGTTCAGACTAAAGAGAAGAGACAACGAAAGTTTGTATAGGGTATAGTTCAAATATATAGTAAAGAAAGCTCATGTATGTCTTTGTAATCTTGGGTATACAGTGTGAAGTTTGGATCTCTAGGTAAAAGTCGCAATGATATAGCATAAAGATAGAGTTTGGATGAGGGTATCTATACCACAACTAGATGATGTATAGAAGCCACGGTTCGGTGATGTGAAGGAGATTCCATTAAGAGAAGTATTACAGTGTCTTACTAATGCTATAGTAAGAACAGTTTGGTGACAAAACAAGTGATATGGTACAGTTCCATTGCAAGTGTGCCAACAGTTCATTTTTATCATATTAGGCTTAGAAAGGATATTATCTCAATGTGTAAGAGGAACCGAAAGGAGGAAGGAGAAGATATTCAAGAGTGCTAGTGTCTTGGTATTCGAAGAAACTAACAGGTTAAGGGTCTTGGTCTTGGTATTCTTAAATTGGAATCTCTATAAGAAGAATTTGTGTGGGTTTGCCTCTCAAAGAGTGAGAGGTTTTGGCCCTAGCTCATAGCCTACATGTTATGTCTCTTTTCTATTTGTGTTCATGCATTGGTTACTATTTGATGGAAAATAACACTAATAATTTAAAAGAATAATATCCTAATATAAAGAAGTAAAAATCATTCACAAGCAGTCACTAATAGAAGAGAAATCACCTAAAGCTAATTCCCTAGATTTCTCAACATCACGTGGTCCTACTTCTTCTTCTTGATTTGTAATAGGGTTTTTATGGTGTAATTATACTTCGAATATTGGAGATCCTTCATCATAGAAATCAATGGGGATATCCTTTGATATCTTTTAGGCTTGATTTTCATCAAATATGACATCTTTTCTTACTTCAATATGTCTTCCTTCCTTGATGTACATTCTATATGCTTTTGAGGAAAGAATATATCCAACAAATATTTCTTTGATGCTTGTAGAATCCAAATTCTTTCATTTATCCTTTGGAACATGGATGTAGGTATGGATTCCAAAGATTCGTAGGTGATTCACAGTCGACTTATTCAGGATTTATATTCTTGAGACTTGTATGGGGACTTATATTTTGAATGTATATGGTTGGCATGGCTGCTTCTCCCCATAATAATTTTGGTAGGTCTTGATCAAGGAGCATTGTTTTAATGCCTTCTTCAAAAGACCTATTCTTCCTTTCAACGAATCCATTTTGTTTAGGATAGTAGGGAACAATGAGCTCCCTCTTAATTACTACCTCCTTACAATATGCAATCAATTCCTTAGAAGTGCATTCCCCACAATTTTTGGATCTTAGAGTCTTTATCTTTCTTTCGGTTAGGTTTTTCACTTCAGCTCAAAACTCCTTGAACGTCACAAATACTTAGTCCTTTGTCTTGAGAAAGCAGAGCCATGTCTTAATATAATGATCATATAATAATGTTACATAGTAGAGATTACCTCCAAGCTTTTTTTCACACATGGGCCCACGCACATCAGAGTGAATGAGGTCTAATATTTCTTTGGACCTAGTTTCACTATTTGGAAATGGATTTCTTGTATGTTTTCCCAAATAGCATCCCTTGCACACACCTTCATGTTCTTCCTTCATATTGGAGATGCCATTAACCAATTTATTGAGAGTAGGAATAACTTTGTAGTGTATATGATCATACCTCCTATGCCATATCTCAATAGTACTAATTTCCATACGAACCAAAGCTTGAGGAGGTGGAGTTATGACCCTATATAAGCTTCCTTCACAAACTCCAATAACTATAGATTTATAAATGCTATATTATTTTCCCTAGACCAATAACTTTCCATCAAAAAAGAAATTCTATCTCATTTATCTTCTAAATAAGCAATAGAAAGAAAATTATTTTTCAAACCTGGAACATATAGTATGTTGTTGAGATGTAGCTTCGATCTACTTTCTAACTTCAATGATATCAATCCCAGGCCTCTAACAACATAGATTTTGTTGTCACCCAATTCCAATAAATGAGAATATGACTCCTTTGATAGTCTGTGAAGTTGCTTACTTTATCATGTAATGTGCCTTGATGCTCCACTATCAATGATCCATGCATTTCATCATTAAGAGAACCTGTAAGAGCAGTAAAAAATCATTGACTTTTGACCTTATTGAATAAGTAGTGGATGAGCTTCTTGATCCATATTCCAGCATTGTTGATACCCATTCTCATATAGCTTATCAAGGAGGGAGAATCCATGTCCAATCCTTTTGAGCCAATAAAGGGATCTTCAATATTTCCTGACCTTAGCTTTGATTCTATGTTAATAAATCAATGCAAGTAGATTAGGGTTTGATTCCTCTTTCTTGATAATTACTTGTGAAATATGTTGCCTTATTTTACTTCTTTATTATATTATCTTTCATCAAGAGAATACTAAATTGGGTGTGTAAGAAGATCACAAAAACACAAGACACAAGATTTAGGCACTATGCGAAGGAAAAACCCCTCTCTAGGGGAAAACCTAGTCAAAATTATTTTCCTTCAATAGTTTTATTTGAGACTCTTCACCCTAGACATAGAGCAAACCTTTCCTCCACAGAGAGTTAGCCTTTCTAGATTCTTGACCCAATAGTAGCAGCAACTTGTCCCCAACAACTTTGACCATGTAGCAGTTACGACATCAAGCAACAACAACGACAAAAAAAGACTTTGATCTCCCAAACTAGGGCACGAAAAGGAGAGAGATTAGCACCAAAATTTCGATTCTTTCCTTCTCTATCACTTTGACCCAACTCACACTCCTTTTGACTTCCTTAATCTTCTTCGCACTTTTTCTAGCTACAATAGAGATATCGAATTAGCTTGAGATGATATGCTCCAAATGAATTCGATCTCCTTGGATTCAAGTGAGGTCGAATTAGTCCTATTTAGGCCAACTTTATCTCCTTTAGGCCGACTTGGTGTGGAGGTGACACATTTCACATTTGACTCAATAATAAGCATTTTTCCATGATTCAAAATCCCAAGAAGGGTCTCTTTAAATATACAATGACTCTATTGACTCAATATTAATCCTACAAGTCCTAAATGGGGACTTTGGCTGATATAATTATGCTACCCAAGCATGAATCCCATGATTTAATAAGTAATTTTTATAATAATAAAAATCATTTTCTCTATTATTTTGACAAGTACATTACATAATGACTCAAGTGTATTTTAGGAAGATTGAACCTAGTTACATTCTTCAACAATACACACAGTCATATAACTATGATCCAGTGTTAATTTTCCATTGTCCTATGTTACAATAAATTTAGCCTAATTCTTAATTTCAATTAGTAATCAAATCAATATTCTAGTAATGAAAATAAATTATAGATAGAATGGTAAATTTAATGTACAGTAGAAGAAAATTAGAAGCAATGACAAGAGACTCAAGAATTGTTCAAAGACTAGGGAAAATCCCCGCAAAGGGAAAAACCATTTCAAATTATTGCTCTTATTAAATTGTCATCAAATTTTTTAAAAAGAGAGTAAAATGATTCAATTCACCAACCAAGATTCAAAGGTAAACAATTTATATTTTCCAACAACCAATATCCAAAACTTCAGAGAAAAACCCCAAAAGTAAAATCTAGTCAAATTGTCGAATCTGGTCAAAGTCAACAACAATAAGTGATGCCCTAAACAATCATAATTAAATGGTCAAGAAACCTCCCAAATAGCTCGATCAAATTTCAAAACAATCTGCCTCTTTTTCTGGTCAAAATGAAATCAAAACAATCCCAAATCCACGATCAAACTTGGTCAATGGAGAGAGCAAGTCTGTGGTGAGATCTAAAGTCAAAGTCTACGGTGAATTGTAGTCAGAGTGCCTAGAAAAAATCAATATTTGTGCCATATAATTTGGATTTCAAAAAAAATCCAAAAAATCCAAGTCAAATCTAGTCAAACTATGCCCAATTACAAAAAGTCAATGTTGGTCAAAGTGTTAAACCTAGAAAAATTTTCAGCCTTCTTGAACTCTCTCTCTCCTACTCAAACATGTGAGAGGATGAATAATAGTCATGAATTGAAATTTCAGATGCACGAACCTCCAAGATAATAAGAAATGATGTGTGAGATGTGTGTCCAAATGAGGTGCTAATGAGTTATATTTATAGGTGTTGGAGGAGACCCAATTTTTCTTTAAAGTCAACCTGAAATTTTGATCAATTTTGGGTTTTTACATCAAAAATAAATTTTTCCTTCACAAAATTAAATTCTTCCAAGGAAAAGAGGGTCTTCTCGAGATGAGGAAAGGTTGTCAAAAGGAGGGAATTTGTCCCTCGACTACCAAATTAACACTCCCTCTCAGCTAGGGAAAAATTTCCCACTGCATCATATGTCCCATCTCAAATGCCTTGTCATCATCAAATCAATTGTCGTCTCTGCTCATCTTTGTTGAAGACTCTCAGATATAAAAGAATAATAATTTGACATCATAGAGGATCTCAAGATATCACCCTATATCCAAGGATGATAGGAAGGATATGACTTACCATGGAAGGTAAGGATCATAACTATTGTTGAGCCCCAAGATTGTTCTTTCTTTCATCTTACTTTACCCCATTTTCCTTTGTCCATTGTTATCCCAGGCCCAATTGATTAATGAAATTAGTTAAAATTACTTTTATAATGAATAACATGGCTAACTTGCTAAGTTTTGTGATTTTTTAATTGTAATGCAATGTGAACTGAAACTAGCTACAGAATGCAGACATTCCGTAGCTAACCGCCAATTCTGCAGCTGTCTTCACATTCAAGCATGTTCCAGGTGTCCTCTCAGGAAAAGCCACACATGGGTATATTTCACATCCTGTCCTCATCGTTTGTTGCTCACCATGAAGAATGAATCGAATTCTGGACGTGGTTTTGGTACGTGGGAACTCATTCAAGGAGGCAGACTTCTAATAGGACTAGGACAGTCCAGATGTCCTTTGTCCCTTTACGCTGCCATCTTTAGAGTCCTAGTACGATTTTGATAAGGAAAGACAATGATCCCTGTATTGTTGCAAGTTCTGTTATGTAGATTTGTTATAAAAGCACTCGGGAAACCGAGATACAAGCTCTAGATTTTGCTTAGATTTCATGGATTGATTGTTATATTTCTGAAGACCGAGAATACTCTGTTTCAAGTTATTTTTCTTTAATGAAGAAGACAGCATTGCTTTGAACGCGTTGAGTTGATTTTGAGTTAGATTTCGTCTGGTGGTAGAGGGCCCCTGCCTCCTGCACGGCTTTACTTTCATAATTTAGATAAGTATCTTAGTCATTTTCACTTTTTTGAAGTTTGAGTTCATAGTTAATTCCATTAGTCACTATAGCTATACTTGTTCTGAGAAAATCTTCCAAAAGATCATGATAATGAATGAGAAATGGCTGTAGTGTTGTAGGTTTTATTTGTAATTTCTTTTGTTCATTATCATAGTTGAACTTATTCTAGTAAACTCTTCCAAAAAATCCTTATGATGTCTAAGGCATGACTGTGATACTGAATGTTTCAGTTGTTTGTTTACACTAAGTAGCATAGCTGATCATACTCTTAAAACGCTCTTCCAAAATATCATAATAATGGGTAGGAGATAGCTGTGATGTCTTAGTTTTTTTTTAATTGTAATTGCTTTCAGTCTTTATGTTTGCATTTGCACTGAATTGTACAGCCAAGATTGTTCTAACAAGCTCTTCCAAAATACCATTCATGATGGACAAAATAGGCTATAAAATCCCATAGATTAATTGCATGACAACTTAGTTAGGGTACTCCATAGTCAAATTGCATTCAATTCATGCTCTGTTATTTCGTTTTAAGTTTGATAATGGCTTGTTAGTTCAGCATTGTTTATTGTAGACTAGTGACATCTTAGTTCAGTTCTAGCTTAGCTCATTGTATTTACATTCCACATTTAGTTGTCATCCATTTCATATTAGATTACATTAGTTGTTAAACTCAAACACCACGGCCTTCATTATTTACAAAACCTCTTTTGTTCCAAATATATAATTGACTCATAACCATCTGGACAGAAGACAGTATCATCCCAAGGCCTGAAGTACTTTTTCCACCTCTTTATCATTTCATAAACAAGGCCTTTCCTCAAATACTACTTTAAAAAGAAATCTATAACTTTTGAGTAAGGTTTAGTGATGTTAAACTAAGTTGCAGAATAGAAATAGGAGCTAGTCTTAGAGTAAAGATCTTATGATGTTACCAATGTTCTTCTCCAAATATGTTTCAAAAAATATTTAATCATGGATAAAATGTTGTATCATTATAAGCTGATTGTTTAATTGTTTAGTTAGGAGAATTTGTATACTTAGCTGCCCATTTCTCAAGCTCTTCCAAAATACCTTTAATGAAATAATTGGACAAGTTAAGTTTGTGTTTTGATTCATTTTCTTGAAGTCATTATCAAGCTTTGTATTCTGCTTAGTCATAGTTTAGGTTTGATTCTGTTTCAGTATTTGCATTTTCATTTGTCATTTGTCATCAATAAATTAGGCTTCACTCTGTTTTTAACCAGTAGCTTCCTTCCACTATCATTTAGTTCTTTTCCTTGTGAACATAAAACCATCAAAATACCAAAAACATCATAAAACACTAAACACAACGCATTGAGAAACAAACACTTAGGCACATACAGTGCACTTCACTTCAGCAGTTTACCAACCCTGGTTGACAATTAAATGAACTCAATTTAGGAGACTAGGTTGAGCACAAACAACTATCCTATCATCAAGACAATAGGCGGGATACAAATTACCGTGAGGTAAGGATCACAACTATCCTATTGTCCACTGATCTTCCCAACTTGACCCCCAAGAGTCAATGGTGGAAAACATGCATCCTCTCACTTGATCAGGATACTACTTATCATAAATCATAAGGATCGCAGTTATCCCAAGTCACCTCTCAACCCATTGGCCATATGGGGAGGAACAATCCCAGCAAGCCCGACAATCTGACAAAATGATGAGAGTTTGGCCCAGATGAGGAAATTTATAGGCTAGATCCATACTCATCCTTACAACAGAGACATTAGAGGTGCACAGGTCACAAGAGTACAACCATCTACACCATGTGGGGAAAGTCAATGAAATAGGGGCACCAAATCTCCTCAAAAGGAGTAGGAAGGACAAGGATAGTTAGAGGGTGAGACCAAGAAACACTTTTGTTGGTCGAGACTTGGATTTAGATATCAAGAGCTTGATAAGTAGGTTTAGCGTGAGGCTAAGGGCACACATGGTTGTGAGGACCACGTAGATATACCCAACATGATCCAGGAGTCACCCTTGTTGGATATTCCTTTGATAGCTCCAGCTGACACCTTGGGGGAGAGTTTATAGTATGCACCCATAAGGGCATCCATTTATGAGGTTCTAGGAGAGAAAAAGGTGTCCAATATTGAGGAGGTGCCATCTGTTTTTGAGGTATCCATGTCTAAGTTTTTAGTTCATAACAACGAACAACAAACTGGTGATGTGCCAGGACACATATCCACAATTAATGAGGCATTAGGAGACATCGAGGTATCCACCATTGATGAGGTGCCAGGAGATACAGTGGTATTAGATGATGGCTTCCCACTATAGTTTCATTAGTTCCAAGCCATCCTTATAGCATTGAAAAGTAAGTTCACAACAGTGCAAGAGGCCATTCTACAACAGAGCGAGGAGTTGGAGAGCATGAAAACGGTTTGTGTTGAGTCAGCGACCAAACTGACTCACGTTGGGGAGCGATTGGATTCCCTAATTGTACAGCTAGAGTGCAAATTGGAGAGTCAAAGTAACCCTCTTCAAAAATACATAGATGGGGCTCATATCACTAGTAGGTTTCTTTTGTACGTTTGTGAGAGAGAGGCCACATCACCTACACAAATTTTATGTGATGACTAGATCAGTGAGATGAAACGACATGAGCTGTGTAGGGGGGAGAATTCGCAGGATGGGGGGCTAGCTCCATGTACAGGAGTTTGTGCTTTTGATCCTTCCCATGGTGTTGGGTGGTCAGAGATTCCGAGCTGGTACCAAATCAATTGGGCTTGATATATGGATTTTATCATAAAAAAGAGTGAGGGTCAGCATGCACATTCAAGCATCAAGGATACTGGAGGCCTAGGTTGGAATTGGAATGTAGGTGGGACTACCTACCATTTACTAGATACATAAATTGACTATGAAATTGGTGGCACAGTTGACCCAATAGTCAAGCACATGCATTCACTAGGGCAGTTTTAGTCAGTACCAGTGGAAATTCATTTTTTGAGGGGACTCAATGGGTCATCTGGGTATGTTGGTTTTGCATGGGGTCGCGTGATGATCTACATGCATTGGTAGGTGATTTTCGAAGGAGGTGGAATTGGAAGGCCACCAGAAGGTGCCTTGTTAGGGGTTTTGGATTATTTACAGTTATTTTGTGCACAGGGGACACAAAGTAGTAGAGAAGTGGTGACATCACTACTGGTACATAGGGATATTCACCTCTCGGGTCCCTAGGGAGGATTTAGAGGGGGAATCCATGCATCAGAGGGTATGGTGATGCGATGATGGAGGTGGTGATGTTAGTAGGGTGCATATTGACGTGTAATGTCTCATCTTAAAACCATGCCATCCAGTGGTGTGTAGTAGCGTATAACATTGAGCAGTGATTTAGAGGTGGGAATGGATATGCATGGTGGTGTGTCATAGTGTGTTGGATTGTGTTTTAGAGTAGAAGAAGCAACTCACATCGTGTTGAGTACACACGGGGAGTGTTAAGTATAGTGACACAAATAGGATATGAGATAGTACAGGATGGTACAACAATATCAAAGGGTATCCAGTGGTGCATAGGGATAAACCACAGTGTTCAATGGCTTGCCGAGGAGTACAAGGAATAATTGATGGTATGCAGTGGCATATGGTGCGACACAACAAAATATTAAAGCATTTCCTCCAAAGATATTGATGGATGGGGAAGTTAGGCATACCTTAGGGTGTAGTTCACCCGAGATCGACAAGGACAAACAGGATCGAAACTTGATGGTACCCACGAGGACTCACACGCTTGTTTCTCTTTTACATCACTTGCAATAAAAAATGATTTTTTTTTGTCCTTTGACACTTTGGGCACGAGTAGCAGGGGGTATGGATATCCTGATATATTTGGATGGGACTTAGTGCACTAAGGGATAGAATCCTCAATGGTGGCATTGTGTCAGGACATGAGCTGACAAGGTTACGTTTGGGGAGTGCATGATTTTCTACAGAGGTGTTACACAGTAATTTTTCACCGTCCATGCAATCCCCATATCGCCCATTGGAGGGTCGTTTCTGTGACCAATAAGCAGTGTCATGCCTTGCAAATACCATCAATGCATCCCTTTCCATGAGGACAACATTTCTTCTGTTGATCATTTCCTGAGCAGACCCCTAAAAACACCTGTTTTTGCCTTGGCGCTGGTAGCCCATTATGTCCTCACGCCAATGGGGAAAATTAACATTGAACCCGTGCCAGTTGGCGCTCTGTCCCAGTTAAGCACCCGCGCCAATCTGCTTATGGAATTTTTTTTTTAAAAAGAGGCGAAGTTTCGATTACAACAACTTCGTGGATGAGTCATGAGGAGTGGTTTCGACTGATAACCACGGCCTTCCTCCTTTGGCCTATTGTTTCCACCTTATGGGGAACCTCCCAAGGGATAAGGCCTCCCTTCCACTATTGTAGGGATCCCAACCTCCTCCTCTCCTCTATAAATATAGCCTTCATCCATTGATGAAGGGGCTGAATAGCTGAAGGGTTAAATGGTTTAGTATCCAAGAGCCTTCATAGCCTAAAGAATGTTGCAATAGTCCTCATAGAGCCAAATCCGCAGCAAGGAATTGAAGATCGAAGAGGGAGGCTTGTCCCCATTCCCTACGAGCTTTACCGAGACGTATTCCGCTAACGACCCGCTGAAGGAAGATTCAGCGTCAGAGCCAGGTTGTATTTTCCTTTGTATGAACTAATGATAAGTGAATATTGGTTATGGTTCCACTCGTATTGTTCATTATGATCATGAGTTGTGTCTTCTCTGACTGATACATAATTGCATATATCGGGTTTTACGCTTGTGTTTGTCGTATTTCTTGTGTGTGCAAGTGTTCGATCACGACAAGCGAGAGGATTGTGATCTGCTGGAGCAAGGAAATAGGAGCACCATCTTCTCTACAAACAACAACGTTGGACTTGAGGTAGGCCTTCATCGCAATTTGGTCTATTGCAATTAGGAACTTGCACCTTAGCGTGATACGATTGTTGCTAGACCTGATTTGGGCTAGTAGGGATCGCCTTTGTCCACAGAGGGGATTTACCTCTACAACAAATTGGCGACTCCACTGGGGATCGTTGATTTGGAATATTGTCTTGTCTTTTCAGTTGTTCTTGACTTTTCTTGCTTGATCAACTCTTTTGGCTCGCTCTTTCTGTGTGTTTGGCTTTTGTTTAGCTTCACCATCACTAGTCTGTTTCTTGGATTGCTCTAGTTTATTTTTTCATAGTAAACTCGACTGGCGCACTTATTAGCCTGACAGTCATGCCCATTGGCGCATGTTGCTAGTGTATTACCCGCACCAATCCTGTTCTGGCACTAGATTCGGCCTGACAGTTGCGCCAATTCTGTAAGGTGCTAGGGCTTGCTCTGTTTTGAGCTTTCTAAGCTTGATCTGTGTGTTTCGTTTCATTTTTACGACTGCCTGATTGTTCTAGAGCATTGTTTGACTGACTGTGACCTTCATCCTTTGGTTGTTTTCCCGTTTCTATCGATTTTACATTCTAGCCCTAGGGCATCTAGGTGCTATAGTGTGTCAAGCCTCCATTGGGAGTTTTTGGTTTCTATTTGTTCAGTCAACTTTTTTATTACTTCTCTACATTCGTTTGGTGGTTGTCTATCATTTTATTGCGTTATTTGAGTGATTTGATTATTCTTCATTCGAATTCCGCTTTGTCTCACTTTGAGCCTAGATTACATGGTTCATTTGAGTCTTGGAGATTCTACTTGAAGTGGTGAGTCTGGTCTTGGTTAGGAGAAATTCTTTGTTTTTTCATTTTCAGGCGTTGGCGCTTATTGTCAGTTAGCAACCCGTGCCAATTGGCCATTGGCACTAGTTGTCAGTGAGAAATTCGTGTGAGTTGGCGCTAGTTTCACCTACCAAATTCGTGCCAATTTCAGGGTGTGTGAAAATTGAGACTTTTTCCCTAAATCCTTCACCAGTGTGTCTTTCCCTTCCGGTCTTTTCGTTGTATGAGCATAGATTACATTGCTCATTGTTTGAAATGTCTTCTCTCCATGATTGTTTGATGTAAAAGGTATGAATGCCTTGTTTTGATATCATGCTTTGGAAGTCCTCTTTGTGTTTTGTCACCTTTTGAGGAATTTCCTTACAAAATGTTTTGAAACAACGATTTCATTCTTAGTGTTTGTTTGCATCCCTTTTGCCTTCATCCTTTCATTAAGGAGATTTGCGTTCATTTAGTTTTCATCTCATAGTTTGCTTTTCGTTAAAATGCATTAGATCACATTGCATTGAAAAGTATTTTTTTTGAGATCCATCATTGAACTTAGATTACATTGTTTAATGATTGAAAACTAGAAATCACTTTGATTGCATTCTCTTTTATTAAAAGCATGCATTAAGTAGATTCTCATTTCATCGAAAAATGCATTGAGTGCATTCTTATAATTTGAAAAGGAAAATGAAATTGTGCATAGATTACAATTGCATAGTTTTCAAAAAAAAAAAGAGGATTTTGCATATATTACATTGCATTATTCGCATCGTTGAATTTTTGAGATTACTTTTGGATAGTGAAAGTCATCTAGTTTGGAAAAAAAAAAATTACAGTGTTGTTGTTTGTTGCATCATTGTTTGAAGCTCTTCCCTTAACTAGATAGCATTCATCGAATTGAAAGATTTCTTTTATCATATAGTTGCATATAGGAGATTTTGAGACATAACACTCGCTAGGGCCTGAAAACTGAAACATAATTGAAGATTAACATTAAAATCTATTCAATTTACCTTAAGGCAACATTGAAACACTAACGAAACATTTAGAGGTCTAGGCTAGTGACGTGTTCCGACGTCGTTAAACCTAGTAGCTGTCGATCGCCTCTTGGCTTTAGACAACACTAGTATGGACTTGTGCTCCCCGTACCGTCACGTATATAAAGGGAGACCCCACTAGGTTGCTATCCTTTATCCATAGGAAGTCGATTCTGCCGCCATATACCCGTGATACACCAGACACAACATTCGAGAATATTGCCTGCACGTACGTCAAGTCCTTGGTTAATTTATCTTTCATTTTGAAACCAAGGTGTATATTGCAGTTCACGGTTTTTTGGTACACCCTTTGCCTAGAATTCCAGAGCAGTCATTTTGATCTTTACTGACTCCCTAAATTTGAAAATATCGTCAAGTGCTTGTCCTTTCACGCTTGTTTCCAATCTAAAAGTGATAGAGTCACCTTTTTCCTATTTCTTGACTCTTAAAAGATGAAACGGTAGAGTTTTGTTTCAATGTTTTAAAAAAAATAACTGCCCACGAAATATTCCTGGTTAAAGTTAGTTTCCTTAGGGTGTTGTTCTAAGATCGTTTCTGATGGAAACTTTTCCGGAGTTCACCAACCAAGGAATCCCCTCCGAAGGGCATCCTAGTCCTTTTCCTCCTTTTGGAAATGTTGGTGCTCCTTATATGGCAACGTTTTCCCTTCATGGGTTAATTTTTGGGTTGCCTGTTTGGTTCTTCTCAACCTCTGTGGTCCCGAATGTCTCGGCTACTAGTCAATCAGTTCCTCCACCTGAACAACATCATGTTGATTCCAAGGTGGACCTCTCCCCTTCCTCGCCTATTTCTGCATCCTCCTCTGCTACTTCGCCTGGTGAAAGTCTGGATTCGAGTAACCAGGTGGCTAAGAAGAAGAAGAATAAGACAAAGAAGAAGAAGCCCGATAAGAGAGAGGCTAAGGCTGCAACTACTGCTTCCGAAACATCTCCTCTTGATAAACCTTCCAACCCTCCGCAGAAAGTCATGTTCCCTTGCATGTTGTGCACAGGAGATCATCTTCTTCGAGACTGCCCTAGCATTCCCAAGGTACTCTAAGTATGGTCCAACGGTCGTCCACCATTGCCTTTGGCTTCCAGGAGTCAGGTTGGGGGCACATCTTCAACCGGTGCTGCTAAGGCTCCTAAGAAGCAGGGTAATCTCACCAATCCCTGTAAGTTGTGTGAAGGGCACCATGCCATTCACCTTTGTCCGTATATGGATGAAGCCAAGAGAGTTTTGGACAACTCAGTTGTTTCTGCGCCATGCCTTTTAGCTAGTTACAAACATTTTTCTTTGAGTCCTCCACCATTTGATCCTACTATTGGTCAAGATTCATCCTTGGTCAATCCCGCTCCCCCGGAAATTCAAATTCAGGAAACCGTTCCCGACCAACCATTGGTCGTGGGATCGGTTGAGCTGGCCCCGTCTGTGGTGCACCGGGTCTTTTCCGTTGAGAGTGGACCTCACATCCCCCAGGTTCTTCTTGTTTCTTCAGATTCCTCGGACTTGGAGAAAGATTCTCCTATCCCTATATCTCAATAAGTTGCTTCTCCGCCTCCCGTGATGGAGGTCCTAAAGGATACTCCTCTCGCCTTCAAGATGGAGGTCGTGGAGGATGCTCCTTCTTCTTCCGTAAAACCAGGGGAAGACCATCTTGATTCAATGGTAGCCCCTCCGAGTAGTTTAGTCGCTTCCTTTGATTGGAGTCAATTTGCAGAATACCACCTTCCGTCTTATGTGCCTTTCGAGATCACAATACAGGCTTTTGGTCTGGTTGTACCCAGCACCATTATAGACGAAGGCACGTCTGTTAGTGTTTTATCCTCAAATATTTGGCACGCTTTCGGTTCATCGCCGCTTGCGCCTGTTACGCAGAATCTGTTGGCTTTTAATAGAAGAACTAGTCAACCGTTAGGGATCCTTCACAGGTTACTTGTTACTTTGGGAGGTAAAACCATCCATATGGACATGATGGTTGTTCCAGGCCCCTTGGATTTCAATCTACTCTTGTAGCGCGATTACACCTATGCCATGGGAGCGCTTGTCTCCTCCCTTTTTCGTGTGGTCTATTTTCCACATGAAGGACGGATTGTGACCATTGATCAGCTTTCGTTCTTTGGTCCTGATGTGGCAACTGGCCTACCATCATCCCTTCCTGGTTTTTATCCACCCGTTGTATCTTGCCCACCGCAGGTCAACTATGTGGCTACCTACCCCATGCTTGTACCCAGTGATAGTGCCATTGTGCATCTGGTGCTGGGGGCATTGGGTCCTAACTTCCAGGATGTTTTCCTTCCATCGGGAGTGGAAATATTGGAAGTGATGACTTCTTGTTCATTATGATGAGGTCAGTCGGAGCATGGTTCTTTTCCTGTGTCAAGCTCCTTAAAAAATGAAACGAGTTCTATCGGAGCACAGTTCGTTTTCTTGGGTCAAGCGCCTTAAAAAATGAAACAAGCTCGTCGCAGCAGAGTTCGTTTTCTTGTGTCAAGCTCCTTAAAAAATGAAACAAGCTGGTTGGAGCACAGTTCATTTTCTTGTGTCAAGCTCCTTAAAAAATGAAACAAGGTCATCTGAGGATAGTTCTTTTAATGTGTCAACCTCGTTAAAATAATGAAACACGTTCTTGTTCAATTCGAGTCTTTGATCAGATCTCGTAAAATCTCAGTCGAGTCTTTCTTAGATCTCGTAACTTGAACCTTCACTCCCTCCATCTATTTACTCAGGTGCATGGACTAAAGCTTGGGGGGCATGTACCTTGAATTGAGTCACCTTGTTGGGGGCATGCTTACTTTTTAAGCATAGTTTGTTTCTGTTTCAAGCTTGTGTAAAAATGAAACCAGTTTCAAGCATAGTTTATCTTTGTTTCAAGCTTGTGTAAAAATGAAACCAAATTCAAGCAGAGTTTCCGATTTCAAGTTTGTGCAAAAATGAAACCATTCCCATTTTACCTCTTGTGATTTCCATTTTATGAGCCTGTTTTTCCAAATGAGCCTTGGTTTTCTCACTCCATCGTCACTATCTTCTTGGCCGATCATATGCCTACACTTGGTTGTTTTACCCATTCCTGAGGAACCACTGCGATGAGTGGTCTTGTTAGCCAACCTCTTAACCTTTACTTGTTTTGAGCAGTTCCACCATTACTGGAACCAGTTGCTACCCTTTATACCACTCGTTCCTCCAGGAGGAGTCAACTTTCAGCTCTTTTCTGACTCTTGAAAATTAAAAATATTGATGACTCACTTGTCGTTTCGATTTCGTTAAAGTGGCCACGAAAAAACATCTACCTAGTATACATTTACCCCTTTTTCGGGCTGGGATAGATTATTTACGAAAAAGGAATACCCTAGCCTATCGCGACTAGGAGGTTTTCGCAGACATAGTTTTCTACCTTTTCGGATCTGAGGAACTATTTATGAAAAGGGACTGTTGGAGTTTACTTTTCCGCTTTCTTTTCAAACTCTCTAAACATGAAAAGACGTCGAGTTCTTCCTTTTTTAGACTCGTTAAACCCTGATGACATTGTATTCAGTCGTGATGACGATATTTGAGTTCCTCCTTCCTAGGGCTCGTTAAATGTACTAGGATTGATTCATCCGAAGGACGAACTTATATGACAAGCATATGGTATCCTCTTCAAGCTTGTGTAAAAATAAAGAGGTACTCACCAGAAATGGTGGGGAAAATGGAACCAATATCATTTTCATGTCGGCAGTATGTCGCTCTTGAACATGGCACTTGTCTGCATTTTTGTCGGGTTGGGGACATCTCATCTTGTTTTCTGCTTGCCTCCGTGGATTTGGGTAATCCCTTTTGACCTCTCATCTGCTCTTTGCCTTGTCATCATGACTTCTGATCTTTTGATGTCAAATACTGCCAAATCCATTGTCGTGCCACTGATATGTTCAAGACAAGTTGACCTCTGCAAGTTTCAACCCTCCTCTGATTCTCATCTAATCCTGATTCACAACATTATGTTCCTCTATCTCGCATCGATGATGTGGGAAACACTATGGCCCACCTTCGATCAAGGTCACTTCCTGTCGACTTCAGCTCATTATCCGAGAAGCTGATCTAGAGACTCCCTTTTGGTACCTTGGAGCTTGCATACCTCAATGGCAGGTTCTTCGCATTCGACGTAAGGTTTTCATTATTGGCCTTCGATCGAGTGATTCTACAGGTGTTCGACACCAGCTCACTCTTCACATTCTGTGGATTGTACCTATAGTACCTTGAGAACCATTTTCATTATTGGTGGTTCCTCTCGCGTCTGTTAACAGCTTTCATCATTGGCTGGTAATCAGATGATGTTCTTGCATGTTCGACTTCAGCTCACTTATTCACCTGCTTGGACTTGTACTTTGTTCGGGTCGAGATGGAGCGCAAGACCCTGGATTTTGTCTGTTAGAATCTAGGCTGCGATTATGTGGATTATTATGATTGGTTATATGACTCATTCATTGGATGGCTGCGACCATGCCTGAGTCTATTTATCGGTCCTTACTAGATGGTTGCGTCCATGCCTTGGATCTGAATTGTTGTATACTCTATTATGGATGGTTGCACCCATACCACATGTATCATGTATTTGAGATATCAGTTGTACTTTTGTATGCAGGTTTTCCGACGGTAGTGTTTTTAGTTGAACACGTTCTCGTAAAGTATTTCACCCCTCTCTCTCTCTCGGGCCTCATGCTTTAGGGGGCATCTGTTACACAGTAATTTGTCACTGTCCCTGAAATCCCCATCTCGCCCATTGGATGCTCATTTCTGTGACCAATAAGTAGTGTCATGCCTTGCAAATACCATCATTGCATCCCTTTCCATGAGGACAACATTTCTCCTGTTGATCATTTCCTGAGCAGACCCCTAAAAACACCTGTTTTTGCCTTGGCGCTGGTAGCCCGTTATGTCCTCGCACCAATGGGAAAAATTAACACTGAGCCCACACCATTTTGCGCTCTGTCCCAGTTAAGCACCCGCGCCAATCTGCTTATGGAAATTTTTTTTTAAAAAGAGGCGAAGTTTCAATTACAAAAACTTCGTGGATGAGTCATGAGGAGTGGTTTCGACGAAATAACCACGGCCTTCCTCCTTTGGCCTCTTGTTTCCACCTTATGGGGAACCTCCTAAGGGATAAGGCCTCCCTTACACTATTGTAGGGATCCCAACCCCCTCCTCTCCTCTATAAATATAGCCTTCATCCATTGATGAAGGAGCTGAATAGCTGAAGGGCTAAATGGTTTAGTCTCCAAGAGCCTTCATAGCCTAAAGAATGTTGCAATAGTCCTAATAGAGCCAAATCAGTAGCAAGGATATTGATGATCGAAGAGGGAGGCTTGTCCCTGTTATCTCTCAGGTTTTCCTTGAAGTTGTGGAAAATGAAAGTATACCCGAGGTAACCACAAACCAACCTTCAGATGCAGAATCTAGCCAATCTACATCCAGAGAGGGCTCTCTCTTTATAATTTATCTTTGTTCTTAGAAGGTTTTAGGCTAGTTATAGATCCAAGAGTTTGTTTGAAAAATGGTGGAATCCAAAAACTAAGGGCAAGGTTGAAAGTTTTCAGTCCATTGGGCTATGGAGTCAAAGGACGGCTTTACTGGATTTCTATTCTACACACAAGATGGCTTTACAGGGCAAGGTAGCTAGACAGAGAACAATCCTTAAAATTTAAAGTGGATGGGATGATTTTGAAGGGATGAAAGGCAGCTAAGAATCTTTCACCATGTTCAAAAGAAAGAAATGAGATGACTACAAACAAAGAGAAATGAAGAATTATTTATTATAGTAATCAAGAATGTTTAAATTAGCAAAGCAAGAGCATTTAAGAATTCATGCTTATAACCAATTTAGAGGAAAACATTAAGAACAATCACATCTGAAATCAGAGTACAATTAAGTAAATTTTGATTCAATCCTTTATGTAAATTATTCAGAAATGGACATAATGATATTATAAAATGATATAAAACTTAAGACAAAAGGGTAGAAATACTTATTGAACTGCAGTCCAACACATGAATCCTGCAAAAAGTCCTGAGCTTCAAATCGTCATCCAGTAAGCCACGAATAAATTTCTCCAAAATGCTTTTATTCCGAAAATCTCAATGTTACAGCAAAGTAATAGAATCCACCCTCAATACTCTCTTTGAAGGTTTATTTATACAAAAAATAATTGAAAAAATCTCACACTAACCTAGCCAATAATCTAGGGTGACTAAGGAATAATTTACAAATAAGCAGGAGACAAATGGTCTCGTAGATAGAATAATAAGTAATTGTTGATGTTTTGTTTCCTCATTTTGCTGATGTGCTGGAGATAAGTGCTGAAATAAGGCTCGGTGATGTCCCTTGGAGTAATTTCTTTGCTTGTTTGACACTATTTGTCTTTACGGATACTCTTTAACCTGTTCAACTGATACTCTTTAACCTGTACTCATTTTTATCTTTCACATAATAGTTAAAAGATAAAATTCTCATCCTGAAGATAATTTTCATAGAATTTCCAATAGGTCATTCCACCATTGATCTTCTGGTATTTCGGTTCTTTTAAGTTTCCTCAATGTTTCATCAGCCTCTGTGAGTTTGTAAAAAGTAGGCTGATCAGGGAATAAATACCTTATTTCATGTTCAAGATAGAACAAATTCTTCAACCTGTCATATATATTTCTCCCTGTTGGCAACGTTGCTTCTGGAAAACTGATGGAACCAGCAGTTACGTTCTGAGCATGTATATTTATTTTCTTGACATAGGTTTCCAATTCCATTATTTGGTCCTCTGAAAGCATTGGACTGGGTAACCCACTGTCCAACAAAATCTGAAATTTTCCTCTGAAAGTATTAATATCAGCCAAAATATCTGAACACTTCCTTTCTAAATTCTACATAAAAGTTCTTTTGATGAAAACTCTTTTTATCATCAAAATAGTGCCAGTTCTGTCTTCAATTCCTAGTACTGCAAGCTGTTGTTTCGTTTGGGTGTTCAAAAATTGAATAAGTTGGTTGGCCTGCTCAGGTCTACCTCTTAATTCATCTCTTGTTCTATTTATTTCTTCCTGAGCTACTTTAATCAAGTCATTTTGTTCAAAAATTGCTTGAATAGAGGGCCAAATACTTTTTATTAACTCAATTATATTACCCCAAAGAATTTCATTTATTTCTTTCAAAGGCTTTTCTAATGAAAGATCTTTTTCTAAAGCCTTAACTAATCTGTCCAACCTTTTAATTTCCCTGGTATTATCAGCAACTGTCTTCTTAGATGTATCATACTTCTGCTCCAAATTTTCTAATTGTAACTTTGTGGTTTGAAGTTCTGTGACTCTTAATTGTAAACTTTCCATTTGTTTTATCAACTCATCAGAACTTAAACCAGAAGTGTTTACCTGCGTTGGCTCTGTTTGTTGCTTTGCTATTGTAGTACCTGTGGTTGTAGTAGCTTCTGTGATGGATTCCTGCTTGATAGCTTCCTTTTCCTGTAAAGCTTGTTCCAATCCTTTCTCTGTTTCACCTAGTCGCTCAGTCATATTTAAGAGCAACTCCATTATCTCTTCTTGTGAATTCCCCTTCAAAACTTCTTGGGTCTGGGGGTGCCTTGAGGCTGGCAATTTCAGCTGCTTTCTCAGTGCAGCTATGTCATCATCTTTCTTCTTAATTAATGCCTCAATGCTTTTAATATCTTTGGGGTTGTGACCCAAGCTGATGATTATGTCTTCTAGAGACTTTATTCTGTTATCTTTGGCCTGAGAAGAGGCCTTCTCAATTTGCAATTGAGCACTTGTGTTATTTAAAGAATCTTGCAGCGTTAGGGCTGCCATGGCCTTATTAGTAAGAGTGGAATACACCATTTCCCCAGTTTTTTTATGCAGCTCTATTTGGTCCAAAGGATGAATGTCCTTTGCCAGGACCTCAAAGTTTTTTCTAATATAATCAGCTGTTGTCATGGGTTTTGGTACCTTTGACTTGAAGTGGCTCATCATCATTTTTCCTTGTGAAATGTCAAATGCTGACATTAACCTTTTCTGATTATGTGGAGCCATTTTCAAATATTGATCATATACCTTCATTCTTAATCGATCATTCTTTGCCTTTATATTAATGAAAGTTCTCTTTATATCCCATGTATCTGTTTTTGGTGGCCTAAAGGAGGATACTTCAGTACTCAACTGCTTGTGCAAATCTTTTCCTTTCTGCTCTGTATGGGTCACACTAACAGAACCAGTTAGTTGACTGTCTTCTCTTCCATCATCAAACACCTCATCTATGATTTCCACATCTGGAAGTGGATCTGGTTTATGTTTTTTGGCTTGATGTATTCCTGAGGACTCTTTAGGAGGAGTAGTATCTGGAACCTGCCTTTTCTTTCCTATTTCCATGTTGGATGGAGTTTGTAATTATGAAACTTCAGGATGTTTTACCTGAGTGGGAGAAACTTGTGTTTGATCAGGTGCTCTGGAAGTTTGAGGTTTCTCTGCCATGACTAAAGTTTCAATGACCTGTACTTCAGGTTCCTTTCCTTTGCCTTTTGACTCTGCTACAACTGGTGAACTACCTTCCTGTAATTTCTGCTATAGATTTGCTGCTGAAGAAGTGCCAATGTGAGGTACCTGCACTTGACCACAAGATTCTAGGTCATACTTCTTCTCAAGATCTTTCATCATTCTGTTCATTTTTTCTTCTTCACTTTCTTCTTCAATTAATGTTTCTGCCACCCATTCATCTTGATTGGCATATTGTTCTATTTAAGGAATCTTGTGGTGTATGTAAGGGGATGATTTGTTCTTTATTCTCTTTTCACAGATAAAACCAAATGGGTCATAAGGAACCCAACGAAAACTTCTTTGGAACTTGCAATGGTTTTGTAGTATATTTTCTACTTCTTGCTCGGCCTCCCTAGAGTTGCAGATGAAAGGACCTAATTGACTTTTGATTCTTAGTTGGGCTTTCTTCTTCACACTACAAAAATGGATTACATCTGAATTATTCATTTGCCTGAAATATTCCAAGGCAAAAATTCTCATTGGCACATATCTTGGCAACTTGAATGGATGTAATTCACATCCATAGATTCTGATGACTGAATGGTTTTGATATAAATACCAATCTCCAACTTTATAATTCCTTGAAAGTTGCAAGGTCTTCTTGATTTCATTACTGAGCCTTGGAGGAGGGATTCCTGTCAACAAGGTAGTTGCAGGATATACAAAAAGATCGATGAACTCAATATAGGAATATGGAGAATTATAGGAAGAATGAATTATGGGAGACCAAAATATAACTGACCTAGGGTTTCCCTTGGCATCAAGCTTTTTAACAGGGAAAGGGAACTTTTCTGATTGATAGAAGATAATGAGATGATAAATAACTGAGGAATATTTAAAAAATTTCTCATCATCTAGCCTCATGAACTGATCATGGATCTTATTGGCTATGAAGGAGGCAAAGTCATATTTAACTTCAGGAGGTTGCCCGGGAGTAAAGATAGACAGCAAAACTAGGGTTATCTCATCAACATATTCACTGGTATTGAAACCCAAGACAAAAGATATCATATTTAGGATGAGCCTTCCCAACTTAGTGAAATAATAAAAACCATAGGGAGGAGGTCCCTTAGGTTGATGTTCAGGCAACATGAAATTCTGGCAAATGGACTTCAATTTTTCTGGGGTCAATTGATTAGACTTTTCAATCAGTTCTTCTATAGACAAAGGTGCTAGTTCTTGATCTGGTTCAAAATGTAGCATTGCATTGATAGCTTGGGGAGTAATAGGAAAAATAACACTCTGGTCAGGGGATATTACAGCTCTCTGAGTGGGATCATAGTTAGAATGGAAATAGTGGATAATTTCTGGGAAAGAAATGACTGAGGGGATGAGATATCTCGGGAGATTGGATTCCCACAACCCAATGACATCTTGCCCCTTCGAGTAATCGTCTCTGCAGCGAAAATAACTCAGAAGGGGGCTTTCATCAAAATGCAAGTCTTTAATCTGAAAATCTTTATCTACTAAAGGAAAATATTCTAACTCTCTGTGGGGGGCATTCAATGGAGTCACATTCAGGGCTGCCAGGGCTTCCATTTTGGTTCTTGTGGATTCAAAACGGAAGTTTCTGCGTTTTCTTCACAAGCCGGGCGCGATTTCAATTTAAATGACGGAAATTAGCACAATTGCAGTTTCAGGGGAACAATTCACAGTTTTAAACCTCAGGGAATGATCTCAGTGATAAGATTTAATCACTAATCTAGTGGAAAACAAGGAAAACAGACTTTCTTTTGAAGTTCGAAGCGCTATAGGATAAATACATGTTCTTGGAGGAAAGCTGGCTTTTAACAGGTATCAGGCGGTAGCAGGAGGATGCTTGAACATAGGTCTGGCGGAATTCTGGAGCGAAATTGGATAGAACAGTGAATTCCAGTGAAAATTTGAATTTTGCAGCAGAAGGCGCAGTCGCGTTCAAATGATGAAAATGACATAAAAAACACGAAAATTTGTTTTATTTCCAAAGTCAAAAAGGAATTTTTAGTTTTTCGAGGAATGACATCACTTTAGTACGGGCTGACGTGTGGTGGGGGCCGGGTGGTAAGCGGTTAGTCCCCGCACTGCTTATTGGCAAAGGTGGTTTTTAATGCGAGGGCAGCGATTCCATTGGGCGATGGACGCGTGGCCGGTGGACTATTTCAATACCACCATTCCCCCGCGCGTTAAAGTGCTGACAAGGGACGGCTAGCGGGATTGATATGGAGCGTTGATATGTGGAGAGGCGATCTAACGGTGGAAAGGACGGGGAAATGGCGGGGTATTATCATGCGGGCCCGGCAGGCTTTTAAACGCAATTTTAACTTTATAAAACATCCCGGGGGGCGTCTAATAGGCGGAAAAAGGTTATTAATTAGTCCTGATAACTAATTAATCCCATAGTTAGAAAGGTCGGGGTAAGGAACCTTGCGCGCGGGTATTACAGTTAAAGTGTCGGGTGGGATGCCAGGTGGATGAGCCACGGTGGCATGGGGTTTTTCCAAAGTTTTGGTTTAAAAAATAAAACTTCGGGTTTTATCCTTTTTTGTGTTAAACATATAGAATTATATGTTTAAATGTTGTTTTGATATTTATTATTATATGGTAATAAATAAACATTATTTAACTACCATAAGGGGCGGGACTATGATATAAGGATATATTTAACCAAAGGGCGTATGATGCGGGTTTTCAATGATTAGTTGGGAAATAAATACTTTGGTTAAAAATATAATAGAGGGGTTTTGGGATATTAATTTAAAAGGAGTTAAATACTTAGGATAAGGCATTTTCACTAAGGATTTAATAACTAGAGTTTAAACATTAATATGACAAAGGGACAAGGGAACTCAAAATACTTTGCACATCTGAGAAAGTGACAATTTCTGAAGTAAATTACAATATCTCATCTTCAACACTTAAACTTAGAATAGTAAGTTATTTTGAGGGATTTTTATGGAATTTTGCATGATTTTCCTAAGCAAAATGGGATTTTACTTAGGAAAAGATTGAAAGTGAATGATAATGAATAACTTCAAGTACTTAGGTCTTTTTGATCATCAGGCCGAGGGTCCGGTCCCTCCAAAGGTCAAGGAAATGCCTTGAGCCCCTTTAATCTTCAAATTTCTTAGCACTTAAGGGGAATTAGTAAATGTTAGGGAAAAAGTGAGATGGGAAGTTAATGATTTTGACTTTGCTTTCTTTGAATTTTCCAGTGCATTTCTTGCTTCAGTACTTGTGATGAAGGTAAAAGATCAAACATATTTAGCACCATCATTCATCATATAAAACTTTGCAACACCATCTACCTACCCTATCTACTTGACACTACCATTTTCTCTTCTTTATTAGGGTGCATTTAGACTTGCAAACCCTTATCAATCTTTTTTCTTTTTACAAGGCAAATCTATCTAATTCTACCCTTATTACATCCAAGGGCTCAGATTAAACTGTTGAGCACCTTTTAATAACTCTACCTATCTACTTATCTGCCAAGATTAAACTGTTTGGTCAGATATTTATTCTCTATTCTATAACATGAAATTGAAATATGAATAAGTCAAGTTTAAACAGTTTGACCCTTCATAAATTGTGGTAAAAGTTTGACAAGCTGCACACAATTGCTTTATTTACAAAAAATGAAATAGTAGTGGCATTTGGATTTGCACACTTTCCTTGGTCTATTTTTTGTTTGGGGTTCATTTCTTTCACTTTTTTGACCATTTTATTTTTCTTGCCCTTTGATTTTTCTTTTAGGGTATACCCTCTTTACATTTTTTAAAATTTTTAATTTTTTGGTTTTTCAAGAATATGGAACACCTTTGCTCAAGAAAAAGGTTTGAACATATTCCATAGTTCAATCAAGACATTCATGAAAAATGACACCTATTGGTATAGGAGACTAGCACTGGCTCCACTTGGGGATGGATTTTCCTTGTGAAAAGTCAAGAACGGCAGGTCAGTTGCCTCAAAAATGCCTTAAACTGAACCATGTAATCTCCTCCTTCTGGTAGCTTTATTGTACATATGATAGTGAAACTTTTGAAGCTTAGGGCCTTCACTTCGGGCTTCAACTCCAAGAAGTCACCATCCAATCAAAATTGCATTAGAAAAGGATATATTATGTACAAGTTAGAAAAATCAAAACATCCTAGTAAATAGGATCAAAATAATGCTTCAGCATTCGACCATTGTCTGGTCCTTCCTCAGCTTCTGAATTATCCAAATTCTTCAAAAAGTATGTGTTGTTTCCCTGCAAGGCATGAATGATATAAGGCCCTTTCCACAAGAAATCAAATTTCCCATGTTTCCCTTTCTCTTCCCTTCTGGAATCCCATCTTAGGACTTTATCACCTAGTTGAAAATCTTCTGCTTTAGTCCTTTTATCAAACATTTTCTTTAGATTTTCCTGCAAGACTTGAGATCGTTGGTATACTTCTTCTCTGGTTTTCTGCAACTGAATTGTTTGATTAATTCTTCTCTGAATGTCATTTGGTTCCACTTGAGCCTCCTGAAGTAATTTCATAACAGGAATTCCTAAAGATGATGGGAATCTTGCTTCAAGGCCATAAACTAATTCATATGGACTAGTCCCAATTGATTTCTTAGTTGTAAGTCTGTATGCCCACAATGCATTGGTCAGTTTCTTGTGCCAGTTCTTTTTATTTTCTTCCAACAATTTTTTAATGATATTAATCAGGCTTTTATTGGAGGATTCTGCTAGTCCATTACCCTGAGGGTAATAAGCTGTTGAATGGCCTAAAGTAATATGATATTTACTACAGAAACTAATCATTTTCTTTGACTTAAATGCAGCAGCATTATCTGTTTTAATCTTTTCTGGACAGCCAAATCTTGAAAGTATATTGGTTTCTAAAAACCCTATAATCACATAATCATTGGCTTGTCTGCATGGGATAGCTTCAATCCAATTAGTGAAGTAGTCTGTGGCAGTAAGAATCCATCTGTGTTGCCCTGAAGAAGGTGGATGGATTTCTCCAATAAAATCTAATCCCCATTGTTGAAAAGGTCTTTCTGTGGAAATTGGTTTTAATGGCAGAGGTAACAACTTTCTTTTACCCTCAAAGATCTGACACTTATGACAAGTTGTTACAAATTTCTTAACATCAGAAAATAATGTTGGCCAGTAAAACCCAGCCCTTAAGATTTTGTCTGCAGTTTATTTCCAGTAGAGATGTCCTCCACAATCCCTTGCATGAAATTCATTAAGAACTTTATTAGTTTCATCTTTTAATAGACAATTCAATAAGATTCCTTCATGATTTTTCCAAAATAAAGTGCTATCTAAAATACAATATTTCAAAGATGTCATTTTTAAAAATCTTATTTTCGTTCTGGACAACCCTAGACAAGCTTGCAGGTTTAATAAAACATGAATGATATCAGTGTACCAGGGTGAATCTAAGAAAGCTTGACTGATCTGTGGAGTTGCCATCTCCTGGTTGTCATCCAGTTCGTTAATGTCTAAGGCTTGGCAATTAGTTTCGGTCATGAGTTGTGCCAAACCTTGACCTTTTATGAGTTTTGTTGGTTTAATCTCAATATCATATTCTAAAATGGTAGCTATCCACTTACCTCTTTTACCTTCAATGCCATCTTGAGTCAAAATATCTTTAACTACAACATTAGGCACATAAGCTATCACATGAGAATATAATATGTAAACCCTGAAATCTTTAATTGCTTTTACCAATGCAAAAGCCTGTTTTTCCATAATATTGTATTTCAGAGATGCATCCTAAGTGCTTTACTAAAAAATGCTATTGGTTTTTCACACCCTTGGTCATCTTTTTGAAGTAAAACAGCTGCAACTGTATGTTCAGAAGCAAATGAAAAAATAATGAAATCTCTGTCAAATTTGGGACTGGTAAGAACTGGTGTCCTTGTTAAAGCCATTTTAATTTCCTCAAATGATTGTTTGGCTTCTACAGTCCAGTCAATGCTTGAATCTTTCCTCAGCATGTTAGTGAGCAATCTAAGTAATTCAACTAAACTAGAAATAAATCTTCTCAAGAAATTAATTTTTCCTATGAATGCTTGCAACTCTTTTATGTTTCTAGGATGAGGTATCTGTAAAATTGCTTGTATTCTTTCTGGATCAATCCTAATGCCATCTTTAGAAATGATATGGCCTAAAAGCTTTCCTTCTTCCAAACCAAACAATGAATTTTTAGGATTTAAAGAAATCCCATATTTTCTGCATTTTATAAATACTTGCCTTAAATGATCTAAATGTTCTTGATCTGTTTTAGAAAAAACAGTCAAATCATCTAGATAAATAACCAGAAAATCATGTATTTCTTTAGCAAAAGCAATGTCCATTGCTCTTTGAAATGTAGCTCCTGCATTCTTGAGCCCAAATGGCATTTTGTCATATTTAAACGTACCCCATGGTGTAGTGAATGCTGTTTTATCCTGATCATCGGGATGAACCAGAATCTGGTTGTACCCTGAAAATCCATCCAGTAGAGATATCCTAGAAGATCCTACTACCCTCTGTAGAATATGGTCCATTTTTGGTAAAGAATAGTTATCTTTTAAAGAAACTTTATTCAAATTTCTTAGATCAACACACAGTCTAATTTCCCCTGTCTTTTTCCGTGTTGGTACTAGGTTAGAAACCCATTCTGAGAATCTGATAGGAGCTATAATCCCTGCTTCAAACATTCTTTTAATTTCCTTTTCAATTGAGGGTAATAAGACAGGATTTATTCTTCTAAGCTTTTGTTTGAAAGGTTTCTGATCTGGTTTCAAAGGTATAGTGTGTTGAATGATGGATGTATCATAAGATTTCAGATCTTCATAACTCCAGGCAAAAACATCTTGGAATTCTCTCAATAGTTCAACATATTTGACCTTTTGATCTTTTGGAAGAGATTTGGACAACTTAACCATTTTAGGATTTTCTGGGGTTCCTAAGTTGCATTCTTCCATATCAGCCTTAACAGGTTCCATTTTAGGTCTAAATGGAATATCATTTGAGTCAAACAAATCTTCCAAAGGAGTTAATCCTTTGGGCAAATGATTATCTTTTAAATTGATGATTTATGTCTCATCTTCTATGATCTCATCAGATTCCATGTGTTTCAAATTATGCATGTCTTTTTCTGTGAATGTGGTTGGGTGCAGCATATGAATTGCATTTTCTCTTGAAATTTCTATTTTTTGTTCTTTTTCTTGATCAAATTCATCAATAGTTATGTCTTCATCTATATTACAATTAGAAAACTCATTTTGAAGTGTCAAAAAACTATTGATTTGATTATTATTTACAAATACTTGCCAATTCAAAAGATTGTCTGGTATAGCAGGCCTATGTCTATTCTCAGCTGAAAACTGATGATTAGGATCCAAAGGTAACTTGCATGTGCTAGCAAACATTGCGAGGCTGTGAGCATGCAAATTTTGTTTCCTGGGAATCTTGGCAAGTTGAGCTTGTAGAAATGTGTTGAGAATTTCTACAACTGTCTCTCTGTATTGTTTCAATCTTATGTCTTTTGTTAAACATTCTCCTTTAATCTGTTGAATTATTAGTTCAGAATATCCTATGATTGATACCCTAATAGCTCCTAACTTCTTGACATGTTTAAGCCCTAATAAAAGAGCTTCGTACTCTGCCATGTTGTTAGTGCATTTGAAATTCAACCTATAAGCATGACCCTCTGCATGATTATTCTCAACATTATGTAACCAAATCCCAGCTCCTGCCCCTAATTTGTTTACTGAGCCATCAAATTCTAAATGCCATAGAAATTCATGTTCATAATCCTCATCAATTGTTTTAAAATGTTTCTTGACAGGAGCTAGTTGTTTAATTTCTTCTGGTTTTTCTTGATCATCTGGTGTTTCTTTGTTTTCAGAGATTTCTTCAATTTTAACAGTAGTTTTGTTTGTGGTTTCCAATTCCGGAGCTTCTATTTCAGTAGGGAGATCCAACTCAGCATTGTATAAAATAAAAGAGTCCATATCAGAATGTATAGAGTAAACAGGGAAGTTTTCAGGCTTCTCATGGCTACTGACTAAGTACTTCATCAAGGTTTCTCTATATAATCTTTTAGGTTGACCAAATACTGAAATAGTTACATATGACATGTCCAATTGAATAGACCCTCCAAGTTTAGCACCCCAAGATCTAGACAATAACATACCATATTTAGGTGGAATATCAGCCACTACTATGTCCATCAAAACAGACTTAGCAGGGTATTGTACCAAAGTAACACACAAATCTTTAATCAGACCTAAACATTTTACCTGACTAGAATCAAATGAAAACAAATCTTCGTACGGTCTGGTAATATCTAAATTTAATCTTTCCATTACTGCTTTTGGCATCAAATTATGAGATGCTCCAGAATCAAGCATTGCATTATGGAGTATCTTGTCATGAACATTCAGGCTTACATAAAATGGAGGAGTTCCTCCACTTTCTGGTTTTTCATTGACCTCGGGGCCAAAAAGAAGTTTGGGTTGATCATCAAGAATATTTACTGAATCATCCAATCCAGTAATGTTAATGTTTAGGGACTTGGTAATTTGACTTCTATAGACATCATGTTTAGCCAATTCTGATAAAGGAACAACTATCTTTAGTTTGCCTATTTCAGCCTCTAGATTGAAAGGTTTTTCTGTTTGAGTTTTAATGTTTTGCACAGTTGGGTTTTCTGTATTTTTTGGGTCTTCAATGTTTTTCTCTTTTTCATGAATGAAATTTTGTTTTGAAGGGGTATCTGAACTAACTTCTACTATTTCTTCTACATTTCCCACAGGAGGAAAAGTATTAGATTGTTGTTTATTGTTAGGTTGGTTGTCAAAGACATCTTCAATTATTGGATTTGAAGGGTTGGGAGTTATCCTAGACAAAATTTGTACTTGGGGAATGTTTTGTACAGGGGGAATGTTAACTTTACCTTTGACATTTTGTTTTGCATTTTTCTGTTTTCTATTCTCTGGCACATCAATTCGTCTACTTCTCAAATTATATTGTTTATGGACCTCATAAATTGTTGTGTCATAGCCTTCTTTAAAATCAAAAGTCTCACCTGAATGAGTTTGGAATGTTTCAAGGATATGATTATCTTGATCATCCTGGGATAGGAAGACTTCTGGTTCATTTTTGTCATCAGTTACATTGTTTATTTCTACATCTTCTGTAGGTTCTTCAGAAGTTGAACCTTCAACGAAGTTTTCTTGGAAAGGTGGCCTAATGTTTTGGTCACGGACATTCTTTCCAATATTTTGATTCAGATTTCTCCTAAAGTTTGGGTTTCTTGCAACATTCTGATTATCACTAGAAGACTTTCTTTCAATGGTCTCCACTTTGTCCCCTAATCTTTCCATACCTTTAATGATTGCATCCAGCTTCTTTTCAAAAGCCGAAGGTTCTTCATTCATAGGCATTCTTCTTTCTGCTCTTGCTCTGGCTTGTTTTTCTATCAGATTTGCTTCTACACTCACCACTATGCTTTGCATTTCCTCTAATGTTTGGGGAGCTCTTTCCCTGAGGGAATAAGCAATGTCAGAATCAAAACCATCTGGAAATTTAACCAATACGGAGTCAGGTGGGGGTCTTACGTTTTGAGGAACTGCATTATATACTTCATTGAATCTAATGATGTAATCCTGTACTGTTTCATTAGGTCTTCTTCTTAATTTTTCGAATTCTGACAGGATCTGAAGAGGATCTTTCTTCTTCTCCCATCTGTTCAAAAATTCCCTATATAAAGCCGGTAAATCAGCAATACTATTTGGAGCAAGGGCCCTAAACCATGTCCTAACTTCTCCAGTAAGACTCTGAACGAAAATTCTCATTCGGACATCATCAGTGTCAATTTCATAGAACTCAAAGTAATCCGTCATCCTTTTGGTATGTTGTTGAGCTGTATAAGTACCTTATCCATCAAAAGGTGTGATCTTACTCTGGTAATCTTGGGGCAAAGCAGCAGCGTTGGCTGGTAACTGTAAAGGGGCGTATCGATTGGCCATTGGAAGATATAGTGGGGTAACAGGAGTTGATGGTCTGGCAGGAGGAGATGGAGGAGTAGAAGGGGTGACAGGTGTTTGAAAAGCTTGAGAAAAAATAACTGAACTTGGAGATGCTTCAGTAATTACAGAGATGTTTGAATTTTCTTCAAAGGTTTGTTCAGATTGAATAGAGTTCTGTAATTGTCTGTCAAGATGATGTGAAACAAATCTGTATTGCAAATCTTCAAAGAACAATGGATCTGGAACTAATCTGGATAATTCGGTTTCAGAAAAATTCACAAATAAGGATGTTTCAAAGCTTGCATCAAAAGGAATTTCATCAATATATATAATTTTCACGGGACAGGATGCAGATCTAGAAAGTGGCCTAGAACTTCCTGAACTCTCTTGACTTCCTCTTTCAGAACTTCCTTGACTTCCTTGTCTTCTAAGAATCCTAGGAATCAGATTTGGATTTTCAAATATTGTTGGTGGATTAGGGTCAGGATTTGACCTAGTATGACGAATCCTTTCTGAAGCCAGTTTTCTTAGACTAGGTGTTTTTGGATTTTTGGTTTTAAACGAAAGAATAAATACAACTTCTACAAATTCTTCAAGAAATAATGATGTATGATTAAAATTTTCTCAAATATCTGTTAAACTAGAGAGTCTGATTAAACATTTTGAAACTAAGGTTCAGTATATAAGCTAAATCAGAGATAGACTGAAGCAGCATTTATTTACTTTTGCAATTGCAAAGCAAAAGCAATTTCAAAGGCTTCCTGGCTGATCTTCAGACTCTGTCTATAGCTTATAAGTGAACGATAAAATAGAAATGATTCAGGTCCCCAGTATGGTCGCCATTATGTTATCACTCAGGTTTTCCTTGAAGTTGTAAGAAAAGGAAAGTATACCCGAGGTAACCACAAACCAACCTTCAGATGCAGAATATAGCCAATCTGCATCCAGAGAGGGCTCTCTCTTTATCATTTATCTTTGTTCTTAGAAGGTTTTAGGCTAGTTATAGATCCAAGAGTTTGTTTGAAAAATGGTGGAATCCACAAACTAAGGGCAAGGTTGAAAGTTTTTAGTCCATTGGGCTATGGAGTCAAAGGATGGCTTTACTGGATTTCTATTCTATACACAAGATGGCTTTACAGGGCAAGATAGCTAGACAGAGAACAATCCTTAAAATTTAAAGTGGATGGGATGATTTTGAAGGGATGAAAGGCAGCTAAGAATCTTTCACCATGTTCAAAAGAAAGAAATGAGATGACTACAAACAAAGAGCAATGAAGAATTCTTTATTATAGTAATCAACAATATTTAAATTAGTAAAGCAAGAGCATTTAAGAATTCATGCTTATAACCAATTTAGAGGAAAACATTAAGAACAATCACATCTGAAATCAGAGTACAATTAAGTAAATTCTGATTTAATCCTTTATGTAAATTATTCAGAGATGGACATAATGATATTATAAACTGATATAAAACATAAGACAAAGGGTAGAAAGACTTATTGAACTGCAGTCCAACACATGAATCCTGCAAAAAGTCCTGAGCTTCAAATCGTCATCCAGTAAGCCACGAATAAATTTCTCCAAAATGCTTTTATTCTGAAAATCTCAATGTTACAACAAAGTAATAGAATCCACCCTCAATACTCTCTTTGAGGGTTTATTTATACAAGAAATATTTGAAAAAATCTCATACTAACCTAGCCAATAATCTAGGGTGACTAAGGAGTAATTTACAAATAAACAGGAGACAAATGGTCTCGTGGATAGAATAATAAGTAACTGCTGATGTGTTGTTTCCTCATTTTGCTGATGTGCTGGAGGTAAGTGCTGAAATAGGGCTCGGTGTTGTCCCTTGGAGTAATTTCTTTGCTTGTTTGATACTCTTTGTCTTTACGGATACTCTTTAACCTGTTCAACTGATACTCTTTCATCTGTGCTCATTTTTATCTTTCACATAATAGTAAAAAGATAAAATTCTCATCCTGAAGATAATTTTCATAGAATTTCCAGTAGGTCATTCCACCATTGATCTTCTGGTATCATAGTCCTTTTAAGTTTTCTCAATGTCTCATCGGCCTCTGTGAGTTTGTAAAAAGTGGGCTCATTAGGAAATAGATACTTTATTTCATGTTCAAGATGAAATAAATCCTTCAACCTGTCATAGAGATTTCTCCCTGTTGGCAATGTTGTTTCTGGAAAACTGGTAGAACAAGCAGCTGTATTTTGAGCATGGATATCTATTTTCTTAACATAGGTCTCCAAGTCCATTATCTGGTCTTCTGTGAGCATAGGACTGGGTAACCCACTGTCCAACAAAACTTGAAATTTTTCTCTGAAAGCATTAATATCATTCAAAATATCTGAACACTTCCTTTCTAAATTCTGCATAAAAGTTCTTTTGATGAAAACTCTTTTATCATCAAAATAGTGCCGGTCCTGTCTTCAATTCCTAGTACTGCAAGCTGTTTTTTTGTTCTGGTGTTCAAAAATTGAATAAGTTGATTGGCCTGCTCAGGTCTACCTCTTAATTCATCTCTTGTTCTATTTATTTCTTCCTGAGCCACTTTAATCAAGTCATTTTGTTCAAAAATTGCTTGAATAGAGGGCCAAATACTTTTTATTAACTCAATTATATTACCCCAAAGAATTTCATTTATTTCCTTCAAAGGCTTTTCTAATGAAAGATCTTTTTCTAAAGCCTTAACTAATCTGTCCAATCTTTTAATTTCCCTGGTATTATCGGCAACTGTTTTCTTAGATGTATCATATTTATGCTCCAAATTTTCTAACTGTAATTTTGTGGTTTGAAGTTCTGTGACTCTTAATTTTAAACTCTCCATTTGTTTTGTCAATTCATCAGAACTTAAACCAGAAGTGTTTACCTGCGTTGGCTCTGTTTGTTGATTTTTTGTTGTGGTACCTGTAGTTGTAGTAGCTTCTGTGATGGATGCCTGCTTGATAGCTTCCTTTTCCTGTAAAGCTTGTTCCAATCCTTTCTCTATTTCACCTAGTCGCTCAGTCATCTTTAAGAGCAACTCCATTATCTCTTCTTGTGAATTCCCCTTCAAAACTTCTTGGGTCTGGGGGTGCCTTGAGGCTGGCAATTTTAGCTGCTTTCTCAGTGCAGCTATGTCATCATCTTTCTTCTTAATTAATGCCTCAATGCTTTTAATATATTTGGGGTTGTGACCCAAGCTGATGATTATGTCTTCCAGAGACTTTATTCTGTTATCTTTGGCCTGAGAAGAGGCCTTCTCAATTTGCAATTGGGCACTTGTGTTATTTAAAGAATCTTGCAGCGTTAGGGCTGCCATGGCCTTATTAGTCAGAGTGGAATACACCATTTCCCCAGTTTGTTTGTGCAGCTCTATCTGGTTTAAAGGATGAATATCCTTAGCCAGGACCTCAAAATTTGTTCTAATATAATCAGCTGCTGACATGGGTTTTGGCACCTTTGACTTGAAGTGGCTCATCATCATTTTGCCTTGTGAAATGTCAAATGCTGACATTAACCTTTCCTAATTATGTGGAGCCATTTTCAAATATTGATCATATACCTTCATTCTTAATGGATCATTCTTTGCCTTTATATTAATGAAAGTTCTCTTTATATCCCCTGTATCTGTTTTTGGTGGCCTAAAGGAGGATACTTCAGTACTCAACTGCTTGTGCAAAGCTTTTCCTTTCTGCTCTGTATGGGTCACACTAACAGAACCAGTTAGTTGACTGTCTTCTCGTCCATCGTCAAACACCTCATCTATGATTTCCACATCTGGAAGTGGATCTGGTTTATGTTTTTTGGCTTGATGTATTCCTGAGGACTCTTTAGGAGGAGTAGTATCTGGAACCTGCCTTTTCTTTCCTATTTCCATGTTGGATGGAGTGTGTAATTCTGAAACTTCAGGATGTTTTACCTGAGTGGGAGAAACTTGTGTTTGATCAGGTGCTCTGGAAGTTTGAGGTTTCTCTGCCATGACTAAAGTTTCAATGACCTGAATTTCAGGTTCCTTTCCTTTGCCTTTTGATTCTGCTGCCACTGGTGAACTGCCTTCCTGTAATGTCTGCTATAGATTTGCTGCTGAAGAAGTGCCAATGTGAGGTACCTGCACTTGATCACAAGATTCTAGGTCATACTTCTTCTCAAGATCTTTCATCATTCTGTTCATTTTTTCTTCTTCACTTTCTTCTTCAACTAGTGTTTCTTCAACCCATTCATCTTGGTTGGCATATTGTTCTATTTCAGGAATCTTGTGATGTATGTAAGGGGATGATTTATTCTTTATTATCTTTTCACAAATAAAACCAAATGGATCATAAGGAACCCAACGGAAAGTTCTTTGGAACTTGCAATGGTTTTGTAGTATATTTTCTGCTTCTCGCTCGGCCTTCCTAGAGTTGCAGATGAAAGGACCTAATTGACTTTTGATCCTTAGTTGGGCTTTCTTCTTCACACTACAAAAATGGATCACATCTGAATTATTCATTTGCTTGAAATATTCCAAGGCAAAAATTCTCATGGGCACATATCTTGGCAACTTGAATGGATGTAATTCACATCCATAGATTCTGATGACTGAATGGTTTTGATATAAATACCAATCTCCAACTTTATAAGTCCTTGAAAGTTGCAAGGTCTTCTTGATTTCATTACTGAGCCTTGGAGGAGGGATTCCTGTCAACAAGGTAGTTGCAGGATATACAAAAAGATCGATGAACTCAATATAGGAATATGGAGAATTATAGGAAGAATGAATTATGGGAGACCAAAATATAACTGACCTAGGGTTTCCCTTGGCATCAAGCTTTTTAACAGGGAAAGGGAACTTTTCTGATTGATAGAAGATAATGAGATGATAAATAACTGAGGAATATTTGAAAACTTTCTCATCATCTAGCCTCATGAACTGATCATGGATCTTATTGGCTATGAAGGAGGCAAAGTCATATTTAACTTCAGGAGGTTTCCCAGGAGTAAAGATAGACAGCAAAACTAGGGTTATCTCATCAACATATTCACTGGTATTGAAACCCAGGACAAAAGAAATCATATTTAGGATGATCCTTCCCAACTTAGTGAAATAATAAAAACCATAGGGAGGAATTCCCTTAGGTTGATGTTCAGGCAACATGAAATTCTGGCAAATAGACTTCAATTTTTCTGGGGTCAATTGATTAGACTTTTCAATCAGTTCTTCTATAGACAAAGGTGCTAATTCTTGATCTGGTTCAAAATGTAGCATTGCATTGATAGCCTGGGGAGTAATGGGGAAAAGAACACTCTGGTCAGGGGATATTACAGCTCTCTGAGTGGGATCATAGTTAGAATGGCAATAGTGGATGATTTATGGGAAAGAAATGACTGAGGGGATGAGATATCTCGGGAGATTGGATTCCCACAACCCAATGACATCTTGCCCCTTCGAGTAATCGTCTCTGCAGCGACAATAACTCAGAAGGGGGCTTTCATCAAAATGCAAGTCTTTAATCTGAAAATCTTTATCTACTAAAGGCAAATATTCCAACTCTCGGTGGGGGGCATTCAATGGAGTCACATTCAGGGCTGCCGGGGCTTCCATTTTGGTTCTTGTGGATTCAAAACAGAAGTTTCTAGTTTTTCTTCACAGGCTGGGCGTGATTTCAATTTTAATGGGGAAATTGGCACAATTGCAGGTTCGGGGGAACAATTCACAGTTTTAAACCTCAGAGAATGATCTCAGTGATAAGATTTAATCACTAATCCAGTGGAAAACAAGGAAAACAGACTTTCTTTTGAAGTTCGAAGCGCTATAGGATAAATACCTGTTTTTGAAGGAAAGTTGGCTTTTAACAGGTATCAGGCGGTAGCAGGAGGATGCTTGAACACAGGTCTGGTGGAATTCTGGAGCGAAATCGAATAGAACAATGAATTTTAGTGAAAATTCGAATTTCTTAGCGGAAAGCGCAGACACGTTCAAATGATGAAAATGACATAAAAACACAAAAATTTGTTTTATTTCCAAAGTCAAAAAGGGGTTTGTAGTTTTTCGAGGAGTGACGTCACTTTAGTACGGGCTGACGTGTGGTGGGGGGCCGGGCGGTAAGCGGTAATCCCCGCACCGCTTATTGGCAAAGGTGGTTTTTAATGCGAAGGCAGCGATTCCATTGGGCGATGGATGCGTGGCCGGTGGACTATTTCAATACCAACATTCCCCCGCGTGTTAAAGTGCTGACAAGGGACGGGTGGCGGAATTGATATGGAGTGTTGATCTGTGGAGAGGCGATCTAACGATGGAAAGGACGGGGAGATGGCGGGATATTATCGTGCAGGCCCGGCGGGGTTTTAAACGCGATTTAACTTTATAAAACATCCCGGGGGGCGTCTAATAGGCGGAAAAAGGTTATTAATTAGTCCTGATAACTAATTAATCCCATAGTTATAAAGGGTCGGGGTAAGGAACCTTGCGCGCAGGTATTACAGTTAAAGTGTCGGGTGGGATGCTAGGTGGATGAGCCACGGTGGCATGGGGTTTTTCCAAAGTTTTGGTTCTTAAAAAAAAAAAAAAACTTCGGGTTTTATCCTTTTTGTGTTAAACATATAGAATTATATGTTTAAATGTTGTTTTGATATTTATTATTATATGGTAATAAATAAACATTATTTAACTACCATAAGGGGCGGGACTATAATATAAGGATATATTTAACCAAAGGGCGTATGATGCGGATTTTCAATGATTAATTGGGAAATAAATACTTTGGTTAAAAATATAATAGAGGGGTTTTTGGGATATTAATTTAAAAGGAGTTAAATACTTCGGATAAGGCATTTTCACTAGGGATTTAATAACTAGAGTTAAACAATAATATGACAAAGGGACAAGGGAACTCAAAATACTTTGCACATATAAGAAAGTGACAATTTCTGAAGTAAATTGCAATATCTCATCTTCAACACTTAAACTTAGAATAGTAAGTTATTTTGAGGGTTTATTATGGAAATTTACATGATTTTCCTAAGCAAAATGAGATTTTACTTAGGAAAAGGTTAAAGATGAATGATTATAATGATGAATTATCTCAAGTACTTAGGTCTTTTTGATCATTAGGCCGAGGGTCCGGTCCCTCCAAAAGTCAAGGAAATGCCTTGAGCCCCTTTGACCTCCAAATACCTTAGCACTTTTGGGGAAATTAGTAAAAACTTAGGGAGAAAGTGATGTGGGAAGTTAATGATTTTGACTTTGCTTTCTTTGAATTTTCCAGTGCATTTCTTGCTTCAGTACTTGTGATGAAGGTAAAAAATCAAACATATTTAGCACCATCATTCATCATATAAAACTTTGCAACACCATCTACCTACCCTATCTACTTGACACTACCATTTTCTCTTCTTTATTAGGGTGCATTTAGACTTGCAAACCCTTATCAATCTTTTTTCTTTTTACAAGGAAAATCTATCTAATTCTACCCTTATTACATCCAAGGGCTCAGATTAAGCTGTTGAGCACCTTTTATTAACTCTACCTATCTACTTATCTGCCAAGATTAAACTATTTGGTCAGATATTTATTCTCTATTCTATAACATGAAATTGAAATATGAATAAGTCAAGTTTAAACAGTTTGACCCTTCATAAATTGTGGCAAAAGTTTGACAAGCTGCACACAATTTCTTATTTACAAAAATGAAATAGTAGTGGCATTTGGATTTGCACACTTTCCTTGGTCTATTTTTTGTTTGGGGTTCATTTCTTTCACTTTTTTGACCATTTTATTTTTCTTACCCTTTTGATTTTTCTTTTAGGGTATACCCTCTTTACATTTTTTAAAATTTTTGATTTTTTGGTTTTTCAAGAATATGGAACACCTTTGCTCAAGAAAAAGGTTTGAACATATTCCATAGTTCAATCAAGACAATCATGAAAAATGACACCTATTGGTATAGGAGACTAACAGTCCCCATTCCCGACGAGCTTTACCGAGACGTATTCCACTGACGACCCGCTGAAGGAAGATTCAGCGTCAGAGCCAGGTTGTATTTTCCTTTGTATGAATTAATGATAAGTGACTATTGGTTATGGTTCCACTCGCATTGTTCATTATGATCATGAGTTGTTTCTTCTCTGACTGATACATAATTTCATATATCGGGTTTTATGCTTGTGTTTGTCGTATTTCTTGTGTGTGCAGGTGTTCGATCGCGGCAAGCGAGAGGATTGTGATCTGCTGGAGCAAGGAAACGGGAGCACCATCTTCTCTACAAACAACAGCGTTGGACTTGAGGTAGGCCTTCATCGCAATTTGGTCTATTGCAATTAGGAACTTGCACCTTAGCGTGATACGATTGTTGCTAGACCCGATCTGGGCTAGTAGGGATCGCCTTTGTCCATAGAGGGGATTTACCTCTACAACAAGAGGTAACATATATTCCACCCTTGAGTTCACACTTACGAGGATGCATGACACATTTTGGGTGAGGCACTCTGAGGTGTCATGAGAACATATACAGCAAGTGATTAACCTTTAGTCTACATGAAGTATTGGGGTGAGTCTTCAAGAGACAAGATAACATATTCCACAGTGTGGAATGGCAGGCACAGGGCAGTTTTGCATGTGCTATATTTATTCATGTTGTGTGGAGTATATATATATTGATTACATGCAGGGATCATATATATGGAGGATGTGGAGTTCATTAGTCATCAAGACTACGTTATAACAGATCTGGTTATGGGATCCAAGGATTCATTTGGCCGATACACCACTCCATTTCGTGAGGAGAAAGGCCATAGACGAGGGTGATCTACCTCACCTTGAGGTTGACACATGGGGTATCGCTAAGGCCTCCATTTTTTGGTAAGGAAGGGGTGTCCAATTGCAGCTAAGGATTGGGATTAGCAATGGATGGGTAGATATTCACATCATAGAGATACCTAGGAAGGATGAGCATGGCCTTCGTCGATATTTCACCACCAAGTTTCAGGGGAGGAGGATACAATGTTCCCATGATGGGCAACCTATTAGATCCATAGTGGCGCAAAGACAACATGGTGGAACCCTTTTAAGAATAGCATGGGACCCGAGCATCACAATACTGGACAACTCAACTACCTTTATGGATAAGTTGGCTACCACAAGCGGAGATCATTCAAATCTTCCATTGGGGATTTTTGACTCGCTTATGGCACGGGGGACTTCATCAACATGGCAGGTTTGTCAGCAAGAGGATATCATGGGAACCACATGCGAGAGATACTTCATCCCCATAGGGATTGGGTTGTATCTTCAAGATTTAAATCTTAGAGTGCATGAGGTGGAAAACTTAATAGGGAAGCTTCATTGAGAGTTCGAAAAACTCATACATTATCATGATGATATACTTATTGATAGTATGCAGAGGGCTTCTAGTACTTATATATGGTTCGACAATGAGCGGAGAAAGGGGTGCTTCACAGTGATCAAGATGGTTTGGGATGTGATTATCGAGGGATTCCTTGATGAATAGACAATCTAGAGATTGGGGATGACTCAATGGCATGTTTCGGACCCTGGTACTATTGGTGGTGATAGAGTGATCCGCAGCTAGAGGGGGGGCGATTTTTTAATCATTTCTTGAGGACAACAAAATTTTGGTGAGGAGGACTGTAATATCCCCAATTTTGATTTTTCGCATTAGAGACAATTTTTGGAAGAGGAGGAAATTTTGGCATTGGGACTTAGGATTAAAAATGAAAATTGCATCTCTAGTGGAACATTGGTCCCAAAAGAGAGAAATCTGGCCCAAGAAGGGAACCCACACTCTTGGAGGAGAGAGAAAAGAGGAGGGGGTGCGAAATTAGGAGAAAGGAAGAGTGGGGACCACCAAGGGAGAGAAGGAGGCCAACAATTATGAATAAGGAGAGGAGGCCTTCATTTGCATATTTTGATAATTTAAATTTTGAACACAAGTTTTCTGGAGTTGTTTAGCCATGTCAATCGGTGCTGTTTAGCAAGAGGGATTCCCAACTGGGAATTTCGCCTTAGTGTCACCCAAGGAGAGTAGGGAGAAGTCCATCTCAGGACTTCTAAAGGAGTTACATTGTAGATCATTTCTAGATAATGCATATTTTCACTTGGGCACAGAATTTGTTCGAAGCACCCCAATTGAGATAAGGTATAGATTGCTAGAGTTATAGAGGATTTGCAGGAGTTTTTCCTACACATAGCTTGGGATTTTGTAGTGAATTTGTTGGGTTGTGAGGCAAGGATTTTTAGGAGCCATTTATCTAACTATGAGCATTCTGTAGGTGTTTCTGGCTTAGCTTGAGCAAGGGAAGAAGGGAGACTAACTTGTTGAGAGATAGGGGTAGGGAATAGAAGGTGTTTTTCGGGAAGATTTGCAGGAATTTGAGAGGCATTCATGTGAGGATTGTGGCACATCTTGGCTGAGATATTTCCAGCAGTGCGCATTGTCTAACAGAGAAAGGAGCTCGCATCATTTTAGGGGCACCGATGACTTGTGGATCTAGTGCAAATGCTTTATGAGATATTTTGGGTTCAGTGAGAAGAGGCTAGGATTAATTTTGCAAAAAAAAATTATCACTTTTGAGGGCATAATTCCTAGTTCCATCCAATAGCTAACAATAGAAATTTTTGAAGGAGGGCACAATTCACCCTGGGACCATTTCCACGACTCGGTTTCGTGATATATTTCTTCTAGCTATTTCCAAGTATCTAGTGAGGAGGATAGCATTAGAGTTTCAATTCATTATGAGCACTCTTCAGAGTAGTTCCTCAAATTTCTTTCCAGCAGCAGAAGGGAATTCTTCCTGGACATGCACGGTTCTTCTTGGTGCATCTTTCCAGCATTTGAGCATTGTAGTCACACTTGGGTTCTCTTCATAGCTTGTAGTAGTAAGCCCAAGTTCCTTTGATATCATTTATTGTACTCATATTTATCAAAATTATAAAAATGACTCAGAGTTTCACTCATATTTCCTTATTCAAATATGTATGGTTATGCATTTCTGAATTTTGTAGTTGTAGCTAGTTCATTACTTTTGTTATCTACCGTATTTTTCCATTTGGAATATTAAAATAACATAGGATTTTATGGATTCTCCATTGTTCATATTCATCTGTTTGAGTTGATTTTTAAAGAAGCGGATGTGATTCAAGTTGTTAACCTCATACATCCTGTTACACAGTAATTTGTCACCGTCCCTGCAATCCCCACCTCACACATTGGAGGGTAATTTATGTGACTAATTAGAAGTTTCATGCCTTGCAAATTCCATCATTTCATCCCTTTCCATGAGTACAACATTCCCTCCGTTGACCATTTCCTGAGCAGACCACTAAAAACACCTATTTTTTCCTTGGCGCTGGTAGCCCGTTATGCCCTCGCGCCAATGAGGAAAATTAACACTGAGCCCACGCCAGTTGGCGCTCTGTCCCAATTAAACACCCACGCCAATCTGCTTATGGAAGGTTTTTTAAAAAAAGAGGCGAAGTTTCGATTACAACAACTTTGTGGATGAGTCATAGGAAGTGGTTCGACTGAATAACCACGGCCTTCCTCCTTTGGCCTCTTGTTTCCACCTTATGGGGAAACCTCTCAAGGGATAAGGCCACCCTTCCACTATTGTAGGGATCCCAACCTCCTCCTCTCCACTATAAATACAGCCATCTTCCATTGATGTGCTAGTTGAATAGGTTACAGCTGAATTGTTGAAGGTTTGAACATGTTCAAGCTGAACTTGTAGGAAGGAAACTATAGCCAGGAAACTATTAAGAGCCAAGCCGAAGAGAATCCTGTAAGAGAGAGAGCTTTGTCCAGATTCCCGATAGGCTTTGTTGAGACGCGCTCCGCTGTCAGCTCCGCCGAAGGAAGATCATAGCGTCAAAGCATTTGGTTGTAATCTCCCTTTTGTCATTTATAATATAAGCGACTCTGATTTTGGTTCCATTCATGCGTTCATTTCTTTATGTAATGCAATGAATTATATCCTCTTTGACTGATATATAGTTACATGCTTTAGATTTTACGTTGTATGTCATTGTTTCCTTGCATGTGTACAGGTGTTCAGACGTGTTGGACAGAACGATCGTGATCTGTCAAGCGAGGGACGGGAAACATCATATTTTCTTCAACGAAAACTGCGTGGGATTTGAGGTAGGCTACTCGTCATGATCTCTATATTTTTTTAACTAGGAACCAACGTCATTGCGTGACTTGATTGTTGCTAGACCTGATCTGGGATAGTGGGATCGCCTCTGTCTGTTGAGGGGATTTACCTCCTCAAAAAATTTCATGTAGCTCGAATTGAGTCACCATGCTGGGGGCATGCAAAAAATTTCAAGCATAGTTTGTTTCCGTTTCAATATTGTGTAAAAATGAAACCGGTTTCAAGCATAGTTTATCTTTGTTTCAAGCTTGTGTAAAAATGAAACCAACTTCAAGTAGAGTTTTCTGATTTCAAGCTTGTGTAAAAATGAAACCATTCCCATTTTACCTCTCGTGATTTCCATTTTATCAGCCTATTTTTCCATATGAGCCTTGGTTTTCTCATTCCACCGTCACTATCTGCTTGGTCGATCATATGCCTTCACTTGATTATTTTACCCAATCCTGAGGAACCGCTACAATGAGTGGTCTTGTTAGCCAGCCTCTTAACCTTTACTTGTTCTGAGAAATTCCACCATTACCGGAACCAGTAGCTACCCTTAATACCACCCATTCCTCCAGGAGGAGTCATCTCTTAGCTCTTTTCTGACTCTCTAAAACTGAAAAGATTGCCGAGTCACTTGTCGTTTTGAGCTCGTTAAATTGGCGTCGAAGCGATATCTACCCAGTATAAGTTTACCCCTTTTTCAGGCTGAGATAGATTATTTACGAAAAATGAATACCCTAGCCTATCACGACTAGGAGGTTCTCTCAGATATAGTTTTCTACCTTTTTGGATTTGTGGGACTATCTATGAAAAGGGACTGCTGGAGTTCTCTTTTCCGTTGTCTTTTCAAACTCTCTAAACATGAAAATACATCGAGTTCTTCCTTTGTCAGACTCGTTAAAAACTAATGACATCGGACTCCGTCGTAATGACATTACTCGAGTTCCTCCTTCCTAGGGCTTGTTAAATGTACTAGGACAGATTTGTCTGAAGGACAAACTTATATGACAAGAATATGCTATCCTCTTCAAGCTTGTGTAAAAATAAAGAGGTACTCGCCAGAAATGGTGGGGAAAATGGAACCAGTATCACCATCGTGACAACAGTATGTCGCTCTTGAACATGGCACTTGTCTTCATTCGTGTCAAGTTGGGGACATCTCATCTCGTTTTCTGCTTGCCTCCATGGGTTTGGGTAATCTCTTTTGACTGATCATCTACTCTTTGCCATGTCATCGTGACCTCAAATCCTTTGATGTCAAATACTGCCAAATCCACTGTCGTGCCACCGATATGTTCAAGAGAATTTGGCCTCTGCAGTTTTCAACCACCCTCTGATTCTCTACTGATCTTGATTCGCAAACATCATGTTCCTCTGTCTCGCGTCGATGATGTGGGAAACACTATGGCCGACCTTCGATCAAGGTCACTTCCTCTCAACTTCAGCTCATTATCCAGGAAGCTGATCTAGAGACTCCCTTCAGGTACCTTGGAGCTTGCATGCCTCAATGGCAGGTTCTTTGCATTAGACGCAAGGTTTTCATTATTGGCCTTCGATCGGATGATTTTGCGGGTGTTCGACGCCAGATCACTGTTCACATTCTGTGGATTGTAACTATAGTACCTTGAGGTCCATCCTCATTATTGGTGGTTCCTCTCGCATCTGTTAATGGCTTTCATTATTGGTTGGTAATCAGACGATGTTCTTGCATGTTCGACTTCATCTCACTTATTCACATGCTCGGACTTGTACTCTGTTCGGGTCGAGATGGAGCGCAAGACCCTGGATTTTGTTTGATATACATCCAGGCTGCGGATTATTTGTGGATTATTATCATGTATTACATGACTCATTTGATTGAATGGCTACAACCATACCTGAGTCTACTTATTGATCCTTCTTTACTGGATGGTTGCGTCTATACCTTGGATCTCGGTTATTGTAAACTCTATTATGGATGGTTGCACCCATACAACATATCATGTATCAAAGATATCAGTTGTATTTGTATTTTCAGGTTTTCCGACGGCAGTGTTTTCAGTTGGGCATGCTCTCATAAAGAATTTCACCCCTCCCTCTCTCTCGGACCTCATGCTTTATGGGGCATCTGTTACACAGTAATTTTTCACCGTCCCTACAATCCCCATCTTGCACATTGGAAGGTCATTTTTGTGACTAATTAGAAGTGTCATGCCTTGAAAATACCATCATTTCATCCCTTGCCATGAGTAAAACATTCCCTCCGTTGACCATTTCCTGAGCAGACCACTAAAAACACCTATTTTTTCCTTGGCACTGGTAGCCCGTTATGCCCTCGCACCAATGAGAAAAATTAACACTGAGCTCGAGCCAGTTGGCGCTCTGTCCCAATTAAGCACCCGTGCCAATCTACTTATGGAATTTTCTTTTAAAAAGAGGCGAATTTTCTTTTAAAAAAGAGGCGAATTTTCGATTACAACAACTTCGTGGATGAGTCATAGGAAGTGGTTTGACTAAATAACCATGGCCTTCCTCCTTTGGCCTCTTGTTTCCACCTTATGGGGAAACCTCCCAAGGGATCCTTTCCACTATTTTAGGGATCCCAACCTCCTCCTATCCATATAAATAAAGCCATTGTAAGAGAGAGAGCTTCGTCTAGATTCCCGACAGGCTTTGTTGAGATGCGCTCCACTGTCAGCTCCGCCGAAGGAAGATCACAACGTCAGAGCATTTGGTTGTAATCTCCCTTTTGTCATTTATGATATAAGAAACTCTGATTTTGGTTCCATTCATGCGTTCATTTATTTATGTAACGTAATGAATTATATCCTCTCTGACTGATATATAGTTAAATTTTGTATATTTTACGTTTTATGTCGTCGTTTCCTTGCATGTGTACAGGTGTTCGGACGTGTTGGACGGGAGGATCGTGATCTGTCAAGCGAGGGACGGGAAACATCATATTTTCTTCAATGACAACTGCGTGGGATTTGAGGTAGGCTACTCTTCGCAATCTCTATCTTTTTGTAACTACGAACCAACGTCATTGCGTGACTTGATTGTTGCTAGACCCGATCTGGGCCAGTGGGATCACCTCTGTCCGCAGAGGGGATTTACCTCCTCAACAAATTGGCGACTCTGCTGGGGATCAATGGGAGTTAGTCCTTCTTCCATTTGGGTTGTTTTTTTTGGCTTTTGATTGATTTATTTTCTCTTCTGGTTCACCTTCCTTGGTCTTAGACCCCTGTTCAGTGCCAGAGGATCAGATCTGACCTCTGCTTTTCCAAAATTTTCATCTTTTCATGGTTGGCTTGATTGGCGCAGTTTCCACCCTGACAGTCGCGCCCATTGGCACAAGTTTCTAGTTCATCACCCGCGCCATCCCCTGTCTGGTGCTGATTACAGCCAGACAGTCGCACCATTTCCTATAGGTGCTAGGGTTTTCCCTTGTTCGGGAGTTTTTTGCTCAATACTTTTGCTTCTGGGTTATTTTTAGATTTTGCTTGAAGTGGTGAGTCTGGTCTTGGTTGGGAGAAATTCTTTATTTTTTCATTTTCAAGCATTGGTGCTTGTTTTCAGTTAGTAACCCACACCAATTGGCCATTGGAACTAGTTGTCAATGAGAAAGTTTCTCCATTTCGCGCTAGTTTCACCCACAAAAGTCATGTCATTTTCAGGGTGTGTGAAAATTGAGATTTTTTCCCTAAAATCCTTCACCAGTGTGTCTTTCCCTCCAGTCTTTTCTCTGTATGAGCATAGATTACATTGCTCATTGTTCAGCTGAAATGTCTTCTTTCCATGATTGCTTGATGTAAAAGGGAATGAATGCCTTGTTTTGATCTCATGCTTTGGAAGTCCTCTTTGTGTTTGACCTCATATGTCTTGTAGCCTTTTGAGGAATTTTGTTACAAAGTGTTTAAAACAACGATTGCATTCTTAGTGTTTGTTTGCATCCCTCTTGCATTCATCCTTTCATTAAGGAAATTTGCGTTCATTTAGTTTTCGTCTCATAGTTTTCTTTTCGTTAAAATGCATTAGATCAAATTGCATTGAAAAATGTTTTTTGAGATCCATCATTGAACTTAGATTACATTGTTTAATGATTGAAAGCTAAAAATTGCATTGAGTGCATTATCTTTTATTAAAAGCATGCATTAAGTAGATTCTCATTTCATCTAAAAATGCATTGAGTGCATTCTTATTCTTTCAAAAAAAAAAGAGAGAGAATTTTGCATAGATTGCATCGCATAATTCACATCGTTGAATGTTTTAGATTACTTTTGGATAGTGAAAGTCATCTATTTTAAAGGAATTTCATTTGCAGTATTATTTTTTGTTGCATCATTGTTAGAGATTCTTCCCTTAACTCGATAGCATTCATCGAATTGAAAGATTTATTTTCTCATATAGCTTCTTTCAGGGATTTATGAGATCCAACATTCGATAGGGCCTAAAATTGAAACATAAATTGAAGATCAACTCTAAAATTTACTGAATTAACCTAAGGCAACATTGAAACATTAACGGAATATCTAGTAGTCTAAGGTAGAGATGTGTTTCGGCGTCTTTAAGCCTAGCAACTATCGCTCACCATCTGGTTACAGACAGCGCTGGTACGGACTTGTGCTCCCCGTACCGTCGCGTATATAAAGGGAGACCCCATTAGGTTGCAATCCTGTATCCGTAGGAAGCCGAATCTACCGCCTTTTACCCATGATACACCAGACACATCATTCGGGGAGATTACCTGCACATACATTAAGTCCTTGGTTGATTTCTCTTTCATTTTTACCAAGGTGTGTATGGCAGTTCATGAATATCTGGTACACCCATTTACCTAGATTACCAGAGCAGTCATTTTGATCTTTACTGATTCATTAAATTTTAAGAGATCATCAAGCGCTTGTCCTTTCACGCTTGTTTCCAAACTGAAAGTGATAGAGTCATCTTTTACTCGTTTCTAGACTCTTAAAACATGAAACAGTAAGATTTTCCAGTTTCAATGTCATAAAATTAATCGCCCATGAAATATTCCTGGTTAGAATTTTTGTACTTAGAGTATTTTCAGGTCGTTTCTGATGGCAACTTTTCCGAAGTTCACCAACCAAAGAATCCCCTCCGATGGGAATCCTAGTCCTTTTCCTCCTTTTGGAAATGTTGGTGCTCCTTATATGGCAACGTTGTCCCTTCCTGGGTTAACTATTAGGTTGCCAGTTTGGTTTTTTTCAACCTCTGTGGTCCCAAATGTCCCGAATATTGTTCAATCAGTCCCTCTGCCTGAACAACACCATGTTGATTCCAAGGTGGACCTCTCCCCTTCTTCGCCTATTTCTACGTCCTCCTCTTCTACTTCGCCTGGTGAAAGTCTAGATTCGAGTAACCAGGTGGCTAAGAAGAAGAAGAAGAAGTCCAATAAGAGAGAGGCTAAGGCTGCAGCTATTGCTTCTAAAGCACCCCCTCTTGAAAAACCTTCCAACCCTCCGCGGAAAGTTAAGTTGCCTTGCATGTTGTGCCAGGGAAACCATCTTCTTCAATATTTCCCTGGCATTCCCAAGGTGCTCGAAGTGTGGTCCAACGGTCGTCTGTCGTTGCCTTTAGCTTCCGAGAGTCATGTTGGGGGCATGTCTTTAGCTAGTGCTGGTAAAGCTCCTAAGAAACCAGGCAAGATTACCAATCCCTGTAAGTTGTGTGAAGGGCACCATCCCATTCACCTTTTTCCATATATAGATGAAGCCAAAAGAGTGTTGGACAACTCCACTGTTTCTGCACCCTGCCTTCTAGCCGGTTATCAGAAGCTTTCTTTGAGTCCTCCGCTAGTTGATTCCACGATCAGTCAAGAGTCATCCTTGGTTGATCCTGCTCCCCCAGAAATTAAAATTCATGAATCCATCCCTGACCAACCATTGGTCGTGGGATCGGTTGAGCTGGCCCCGTCTGCGGTGCACCAGGTATTTTCCATTGGGAGTGGATCTCACATCCCTTAGGTTCTTCTTCTTTCTTCAGATCCTTTAGACTTGGAGAAAGATTCTCCTGTCCCCATACCTCAAGAAGTTGCTCCTCCGCCTCCCAGGATGGAGGTCCCGGAGGATACCCCTCCCGACTCCATGATGGAGATCGTGGAGGATGCTCCTTCTTCTTCTGCAACACCAGGGGAAGACCATCTCGGTTCGATGGTAGCCCCTCCAAGTAGTTTGGTCTCTTCCTTTGATTCGATTCGATTTGCAGGATACCGCCTTTCGTCTTATGTGCCTTTTGAGATAACAGTACAGACCTTTGATCTGGTCGTACCCAGCACCATTATAGATGAAGGCGCGTTTGTTAGTATTATGTCTTCCACTACTTGGCAAGCTTTCGGTTCGCAGCCACTTATGCCTATTATGCAGAATCTGTTGGCCTTTAACAGAAGAACTAGTCAACCATTAGGGATCCTTCCGAAGTTTCCTGTTACTTTGGGAGGGAAAATTGTCCATATGGATGTGATGGTTGTTCTTGGCCCCTTGGACTTTAATTTACTCTTGGGTCACTATTATACTTATGCCATGGGAGCACTTGTCTCCTCCCTCTTTCGTGTGATGTGTTTTCCACACCAAGGCCGGATCGTGACCATCGATCATCTTGCATTCTTTGGTCCTAATATGGCAGCTAGTCCACCATCATCCCTGCCGGATCTTTATCCGCCGGTTGTGTCATCCCTGTCGCATGTCAATTATGTGGCTACATGTCCCGTACCCTCATTCATTGATAGTGTCGTTGTACATCGTGTGCTAGGGGCATTGGGTCCTGATTTCCAAGATGTTGTTCTCCCATCCAATGTGGAACTCTTGGAAGCTATGACTTCTTCTTCATCATTATGAAAGGTCGTCAGAGTAGATTTCGTTTTCTTGTGTCAACCTCCTTAAAAAATGAAACAAACTTGCCGGAGCAGAGTTCATTTTCTTGTGTCAAGCTCGTTAAAAAATGAAACAAGGTGTCCGGAGCAAAGTTCGTTTTCTTATGTCAAGCTCCTTAAAAAATGAAACCAGGTGAGTCGGAGCAGAGTTCGTTTTCTTGTGTCAAGCTCCTTAAAAAATGAAACAAGCTCTTATGAGGATAGTTCTTTTAATGTGTCAACCTCGTTAAAACAATGAAACACATTCCTGTTAGTTTCGAGTCATTGTTTAGATCTCGTAAAATCCCAGTCGAGTCTTTCCCTTGATCTCATAAATTGAACCTTCACTCCATCTACCTTTCATATGGATTGAAGCTTGGGGGGCATGTACCTCGAATTGAGTCAACATGTTGGGGGCATGAAAAAATTTTCAAGCATAGTTTCTTTCCATTTCAAGCTTGTGTAAAAATGAAACTTGTTTCAAGAATAGTTTATCTTTGTTTCAAGCTTGTGTAAAAATGAAACCAACTTCAAGCAGAGTATTCTGACTTTAATCTTGTGTAAAAATGAAACCATTCCCATTTTACCTCTCGTGATTGCCATTTTATCAGCCTGTTTTTCCATATGAGCCTTGGTTATCTCATTCCACCGTCATTATCTACTTGGCCGATCATATGCCTTCACTTGATTGTTTTACCCAATCCTAAGGAACTGCTGCGATGAGTGGTCTTGTTAGCCAGCCTCTTAACCTTTACTTGTTCTGAGTAGTTCCACCATTACCGGAACCAGTAGCTACCCTTAATACCACTCGTTCGTCCAGGAGGAGTCATATTTCAGCTATTTTCTGACTCTCTAAAACTAAAAATATTTCTGAGTCAATTGTCTTTTTGACCTTGTTAAATTGGCTGCGAAGCGATATCTACCTAGTATACATTTACCCCTTTTTCGGGCTGAGATATATTATTTACGAAAAAGGAATACCCTAGCCTATCGCGACTAGGAGGTTCTCTCAGATATATTTTTCTACCTTTTCGAATCTGTGGGACTATCTATGAAAAGGGACCGTTGGAGTTTTCTTTTCCGCTGTCTTTTCAAACTCTCTAAACATGAAAATATGCCGAGTTCTTCCTTTGTCAGACTCGTTAAAAAATGATGACATCGGACTCTGTTGTAATGACGTTACCCGAGTTCCTCCTTCCTAGGGCTCATTAAATGTACTAGGATGGATTTGTCTGAAGGAAAAACTTATATGACAATCATATGCTATCCTCTTCAAGCTTGTGTAAAAATAAAGAGGTACTTGCCAGAAATGGTGGGGAAAATGGAACCAGTATCACCGTCGTGACAGCAGTATGTTACTCTTGAACATGGCACTCTTCTGCATTCGTGTCGGGTTGGGGACATCTCATCTCGTTTTCTGCTTGCCTCCATGGGTTTGGGTAATCTCTTTTGACCGCTCATCTGCTCTTTTCCACGTCATTGTGACCTCAGATCCTTTGATGCCAAATACTACCAAATCCAATGTCGTGTCGCTGATATGTTCAAGAGAAGTTGGCCTCTGCAGTTTCAACCACCCTCTGATTCTCTACTGATCTTGATTCGCAAACATCATGTTCCTTTGTCTCGCGTCGATGATGTGGGAAACACTATGGCCCCACCTTCGATCAAGGTCACTTCCTGTCGACTTCAGCTCATTATCCAGGAAGTTGATCTAGAGACTCCCTTTAGGTACCTTGGAGCCTACATGCCTCAATGGTAGGTTCTTCGCATTTGACGCAAGGTTTTCATTATTGGCCTTCAATCGGATGATTCTGTGGGTGTTCGATGCCAGCTCACTATTCACATTCCGTGGATTGTACCTATAGTACCTTGAGGGCCATCCTAATTATTGGTGGTTCCTCTCACGTCCGTTAATGGCTTTCATTATTGGCTGGTAATCAGACGATGTTCTTGCATGTTCAACTTCAGCTCACTTATTCACATGCTCGGACTTGTACTCTGTTCGAGTCGAGATGGAGCACAAGACCTTAGATTTTGTTCGATGTACATCCAGGCTGCGGATTATTTGTGGATTATTATCATGTATTACATGACTCATTTGATTGGATGGCTGCAACCATACCTGAGTCTACTTGTTGATCCTTCTTTACTGGATGGCTGCGTCCATACCTTGGATCTTCGTTATTGTACAGTCTATTACGAATGGCTACGTCCATACCTTGGATCTCCGTTATTGTACACTCTATTATGGATGGCTGCGCCCATACCACATATCATGTATCAGAGATATCAGTTGTATTTGTATTTGCAATTTTTTCGACGGCAGTGTTTTCAGTTGGGCGTGTTCTCATAAATCATTTCACCCCTCCTCTCTCGGACCTCATGCTTTAGGGGGCATCTGTTACACAATAATTTGTCACCATCCCTGCAATCCCCATCTCTCACATTGGAGGGTCATTTCTGTGACTAATTAGAAGTTTCATGCCTTGCAAATAGCATCATTTCATCACTTTCCATGAGTACAACATTCCCTTTGTTGACCATTTCCTGAGCAGACCACTAAAAACACCTGTTTTTTCCTTGATGTTGGTAGCCCCTTATGCCCTCGCACAAATGAGGAAAATTAACACTGAGCCTGTGCCAGTTGGCACTCTGTCCCAGTTAAGCACCCATTCCATTCTACTTATGGAAAGTTTTTTAAAAAAAGAGGCGAAGTTTCGATTACAACAACTTTGTGGATGAGTCATAGGAAGTGGTTCAAATGAATAAACACAGCCTTCCTCCTTTGGCCTCTTGTTTCCACCTTATGGGGAAACCTCCCAAGGGATGAGGCCTCCCTTCCACTATTGTAGGGATCCCAACCTCCTCCTCTCCTCTATAAATATAGCCATCTTCCATTGAAGTGCTAGCTGAATAGGTTACAGTTGAATGGTTGACGGTTTGAACATGTTCTAGCTGAACTTGTAAGAAGGAAACTATAGCCGGGAAACTATTGAGAGCCAAGCCGAAGAGAATCCCGTAAGAGAGAGAGCTTCGTCCAGATTCCTGACAGGCTTTGTTGAGACACGCTCCGGTGTCAGCTCTGTCGAAGGAATATCATAGCGTCAGAGCATTTGGTTGTAATCTCCCTTTTGTCATTTATAATATAAGCGACTCTGATTTTGGTTTCATTCATGCGTTCATTTCTTTATGTAATGCAATGAATTATATCCTATCTGACTGATATATAGTTACATGCTTTAGATTTTACGTTGTATGTCGTCGTTTCCTTGCATGTGTACAGGTGTTCGGACGTGTTGGACTGAAGGATCGTGATCTATCAAGAGAGGGATGGGAAACACCATCTTTTCTTCAACGACAACTGCGTGGGATTTGAGGTAGGCTACTCGTCATGATCTCTGTCTTTTTGTAACTAGGAACCAACGTCATTGCATGACTTGATTTTTGCTAGACTCAATCTGGGCTAGTGGGATCGCCTTTGTCTGCAGAGGGGATTTACCTCCTCAACACATCCCAACCAACTTGTCATAAACCTCCCTGGACTTCTTCAAGCTTCCAACCTAAACAAGTAAATGATCTTACAAATCATGAATGAGATTTTTCTTGGCTTTGGGCTCACCTTTCTTGTATTTAGATTTGGAAATAACAGCAACATTTTCTGGAGGTACAAGAACCTTTCCTTCCACATATTCCAGGACATGTCAAAAAGAGAGAAAATCCATGATCAAAGCTTTAGTTGGTGTGTTTTCAATGCAAGTCAAAGTTTTGTGGTCAATGCACTCAAACTACCTAGAATTCCTCAATATTTGTGCCATATAATGTGACCTCTTCCAACAAGTCCAAATCTGGTCAAACCAAGTCAAAAGGTGCCAAGATAATGTTGGTCAACGTTAGTCAAATCCTCCCAAACATAAGTCAATATCGGTCAATAGAAAAAGGCACTCTCTCTTTCGCATGTGTGAGGTCAACCTAAAGTTTTCAGAGTTGTGTGAACCAATTCAATCAGGAGAGAGAAGATGATGTGATATGAGATGATGTCAAAATTATTTTGACTAGACTTGTATTTATATGCGTCCAAGCAGTGCCTAATTTGTCTTTAAATTCGACCTGAACTTTTGTGCACAAGCGGGTTCTCATATCAAAAAAAAAAAAATACTTAACCAAATTAATTCTTCCAAGGGCTAAGAGGGGTCTTTCTTGATGAGTAAGGTTGTCCAAACAAGGGAATTTTTCCCTAAGTTTCCAAATTAACCTAGTACTAGACAAGTGCATGACACATGTATAATATGATGTCCAACATCACTCCTCAACCAAGGAAGAGGTCCTTACTCCTTTTCAAATATGAAGGAGATTTCTTGGTCCCTCTTAATCAGGGAGACTTCATTATAACCATTAGTTAATTTCAAACATATGCTTCATTATTTGTTTCTTTCATCAACTACTTGTTTTTTTGTGCAAATCATAGTAATAATGGCAAGGGATCTTATCTCTCATCATCTTACCATATATGAGCTTCGAACTTCTTGGATGTTGTGGAGCCAAAATTTTTCTTGATCTTCCTTTTATATCACTTTCCATCAGCCTTTTATATCACTTTCCATCAATCATCATTCAAAGTATATTCATCATCAATAGTATCTTTCCAAACCAATTAATATAGAGCTAATAATAGCTCCCTCTATCCATCGGGAAAGTGAATACCATCGGATCCAACATGACCAACATGTTATCTTGTGACTTGCTACCTTTCCTACCTTCTGTCGAATCCAATCTTATCCAAAACATACCATGCTTGTGCTACCAAGCATATTTCTACAACAAGATCTTCCTACAATACTACTGAAGACATGAATTCTACTTCCTCGTGAGAAGCTCTTAAAGATATACATACCTCTTCCTTTATGCTTGCCATATAGTATTCTTCCTTTTGAATGAGCTACAACTTTCCTTGAGGATGATGTCTAGAATGATGTTAAAGATGATATTTCTTCTCAAAAATGAGAAGTGCTCAATCATGTATTCACGTCGCAACTCTATTATATTCATACATGTGATATTATTTGATTTTTGCTTCCATAATTTTAGTATAAATATACTTTTCATCAAGTTACAAAGATTATTTCACATAGTGAAGAACCTTCATACTCACTATCATGGATCCTAGTGATCCTTTCTAGCTATTAGACTACTTTTATAATGACGTGCATGCCAAAAATTAACTACATGAACAATCGAGTGATGGATGGTCCATAATATTCTATCTTTGCTTGATGATTGCTATCAATGAGATGTAACTGATGGTGTAGACTCTAATCCTTCTAATGCCTTATGTTTCTTTCCATGACACAATGCTTCAAAAACCAAACTTATTCTACAAATGTAACTATACATGCTACTATACCTGCCATCTTATAATGAAAAGGAAAACATATTGAAGCATACCTAGTAGTGGGGGATTCCTTCAATAATATAGATCCTTGGTGTCTTCATTTTCTGGTTTATTTTTGGGTTCTTCATTTTCTTTTGCTATATGTGCTCCACTTATTTCCTTCCTCTTATTGTTATTTTTATTTTACGGGTCTTTGGGATAGTCTTTCTTAAAGTGTCCATATTCATTGAATCCAAAGCATTGCACTTTCGACATTCTTGATTTCTTCATGGTTGTTTTTTGTTCTTTGACAAGGTAAAAAATTTCCAAACTTCCATTTCTTCTTATTTACTATAGCAGAAAAAGCTTGAGACTTATCATTTGGTTCGGTGTCATCTTTTGATTTCAATATTGTTTCCTCTGTCATATACAAAGACCATATCTCATCAAATTTAGGAGTGTCATTTATTGAATAAATGCTTGTCACAAAACTACTCCATTAGGGAGGTAATGCATTGAGTATACAAGTTATTAGAAAAGAATCAGAAACAACTTCTCTAAGCCCTTGTAATTGATCCCTCAATTGTAAGACCTTTAATAGATATCAGGTCAAGTCTTAATCCTTTGATAACCTTGTCTTGTAAAGCTTATCTCTTAGAGATATCTTTTGACATGTACTATTAATTGAATACAATTTCACAACCTTGTCATATATTTCTTTGGATGTGCCCAAATCTGCAACAAAAGGAATGAGATGATCCTTTTTTATCCCTCACTTATCCTTTGATATACTTGGCCAATTATTGTGTCTTATCCTTCTCTGGTTCTACAACTTTTCCTAGAACATGGTCTATGACTTAATTTTCTACAAGTTTCAAGCTTATTCTTTTATTCCATGCTTGAAACTTTGTTGACCCATCAAGCTTATTTCCTTCCTTACAAGATGAAGACATTTAATTTGAATATTGAGCCATAGAGAATAATATAGTACTTACTTTGATATAATGGTGACTAGCTTGATGAAGAGATATTCAAATACCTTGATGTAAGACTTCCAAGAGACTTCAAAGATGCCCTAGAATGATGAATTCTAGGATGCTTGGAACAATAGAGACTTAAGGATACTTCAAAGAGCGTGGATGATGTTCCTGGTGTTAATGCTCGAATCTACCTTAGGCTGAAATAAGGTAAAACTCAAGGCAACATCAAACCACGCTCAGCCTCGTAGCTAGCCCTACGAGGACAGGAGAGGGCTCTCTCCGGGTCTATCTCGGCAAAAGGTCTTCAAAAGGGGCTGAGATGACTTATACCTACGAGGACAGGAGAGGGCTCTCTCCAGTCAATCTCGATAAAATGAGCAATAGGGTGCGAGATGACTTATAATTGGTACTGATTTTAGGCTAGTAAAGAGATAGGAAAGTTTGATTTTGATTTTTTGGGTTTTTGTTGAAAAGATGGGAAAACAATTTTGGGTCCGGGGATAAGGCCAGATCTTTGCAGAATTCGAGTTGGGGCAAGGTAGGCAGTAGTCTTGATGCTTTTGATCAGGTGTATGGATGGATCAGAATGACAAGGAGCTGAAGAGGGCAAGGGAGAACATGGATCCTCTTCAAACAGACGAAAACATGTAAAACTAAACAAATTTAAAGGTAGAGCATTATAAACAATGAATTCAACCTCATTTACTCATTTATTTAGTTTCAGAAGCATATGAAGGGAATGGCATACATTAAACATGAAATAAATTACAATAAACTGAGAGAAAACACCATCAAGAACTGAAAGCCACAAGAATCCCAACAGGTGCTGCAAAACCTCTGATCTTTCCTTAGCTAAAATATGAAAAATATGTACAATAGTGTGCCAAAATCTTCCCAAGAGTCCAACCTGTAAAATGTCTCAGAAATTACATCATATAGACCTCCTAACCCCTTCCCACACCTCTAGGGGTCGAATTCCTCCTTCTAGGAGCAGTTCCAACTAATTCTAAACAAGGAGCTAGAATATAGGCACCCAAACAACTTGCCTCTAAAAGGAAGGACACTGATTCTTACATTTGATTTTTACATTTTTAGGAGTGAATCATCTAGAATAGGTAAAAGTGAGTCCAAGTTACATGCAAACCATAAAATTACATCAATATAACTCAAAAATTACATCCACAAGCAAAACTGGTCCAACTGGCCGAAATCCTAAGCTGGAAGATGAAAAATGGACCAAAAATCTATATGCGTAGCGCGCCTGAGCCATATGTGTAGCGCATCTTTCAGCCTGCTTTTGGGGCACTTCCCGGAATCCAAATTAAGATCATGATAGCTCGTTGGAAAGCCCTGGATGTTGGCTATCCAACCCAAGTGGAATTTTCCAATTTGGAGCTCATTTGCCCCTCCAAAAATTTATTCTCCCAGAAGTATTTCCTGCTGGTGCAAAAGGTGGCAGAAATGTGGTTTTCATGGTGTTTTTGGGCCCTTTGATCATCCAGAACTTGATGAAATGCTTCGGCCATACCGGAGCATGCATAAATTACCATGAAAAACCCAAAAATATAAATTTTTCCTCCAGCAAGTGTCGCAATCATAAGCAAGCGCGTCGACGCGCTACTTGTATGGCTGAAAAATCTGTTTTGAGACCAAAATATTTCAAAATGACAAAAATTTCTCCGAATTTGCTCAAATTTGGAGCGAAGACCCTTCATCATGTATTATTCCCAGCCAAGGAAGCCTTAGCCAAAATCCGGAGTGGATCAGGCCTCTTCCGCCGTTTTAGTGCACTGCTCAACCTCCTCTTTAGAATCTTCATTTTTGCGTTGCAGACATGCATGCGGGCCCAATAATGACCTTTCATGTGACGAAGCATGTCTTTGTCTCTGTTGGATTTTTCCAACAACTTCTCCATATGAATTTTAACATGTGTGAGGCAAGAATCTCGATTGATTGGTGTCATGTCGCCGGGTCTCTTCCGGGCCAATTGTCGATCTTCACGGATTCGCCGCAGCTCATAAAGTGTGTGATGATCTTCTAGCTGTTTGTTATACTGCTCCAGGGAGTTTATCACCCACTGAGCCCTCTGCAATTTCTCTTTCAGTGCTTCATTCTCGGCCTTTTTCTCTTGGATGATCTCTTTCAGTTTCGAGCTAGGTGAGCTCGCATCAACATCGATGAATGTGAAATTAGTGTCTCAACCACCTGATGGGCCCTCATCATGCATAGGCCTCTTGCCTCTGTCCTGAATCTATACCTATGCTGAAGAAGAAGGCAAGACCCATTCCACCCTTGGTGGAGATAATACTCGCGCTGTTGATGAAGTCAACGAGACCCCTTCCACCCCGGGTGGAGATAGTACTCGTCGTGTAGCTGCAAATAAGGCCTTGTGGCCTCGCTGGTATGTCACATACAATGGAGCAGTGATATGCTCGATCTCAGGGATGTTCGGCTGATGTGAAGGATCTCTCTCATCATGAACAACCTCGGGAGGCGGTTGTGGCGCTGTGAAGAAGTCACGGGAGATGAAATCCTCCCAAGTAATGCCCTGCTGTGTCAACTGGTGTACCACTACGATCTTGATCAGCGCGTAATGATATATACTTCTATGCTGCTGTGCTGGGGTATTCTTATGTACAAAAATCATCATCCTCTCTATGTTGCGATACATGAAGTATGGAATGTTCATCATACGTACCCTCGTGAAATGCATCAACAAACGGACATGGTACGCATAGAGACGCGAGAATCTGCCCTCACAACTGAAATACCGAATGATGAGTTTCATCAATGGTGCAAACTCATCCTTCAGGAATCTGAAAGGAAAAACCCTGCTCAGGTGCCTCATAAACCCAGGTTTGATGTGTGGCTCATAGTGGAATTTCTCTAACTGCTGACGTTTGTTCCATTCCTCTCCTATATTTGGTATCCCGGTGGCCTGAGCAATAGTCTCTGGTGACAGAATGAAATCTACTCCGGCGAGGTTTACACGGCCATCATGTAAATGTAGAACAAATAGACGAGCTAGTTCACGATGATGCTGGGTTTGTGAGATCATCTCACAGTATTGGAAACATGACTGATGCTGAAAACAATTCATTGCAAGCGGGCAAGCCTGCAATTGAGCCAAAGAAGTAGGCTCCTCCCTGAGATGCTTACCACCTTTGCCACTTTTGTGAGACCTCCATGGCACATTACCCTCTGCTGTGGAATCACTGTCATACTCTTGCTCATAAACTGAATCCGTCTCTAACATGGCTTTGAAAACAAGATGTCTGCAATATGTATGTTGATATAGGTGTAGTGAAGACAAAAGTTTCAATGTATGCTCAAAACCCAAATATGTCACATATGTATCAAAGTATCATAGGAAAACAAGCCACAGTGGTGATGGCTCTGTCAAGTGGATTGGCATAAAAATAGTCACTGCTTTGATCACAAGGAAATTTGACAAATGAGTCAAAAAGTGTAATGTAGTGTACAGCCTTTGCAATGCTGGCTAAGATTTGTCAAAGGGAAAATGAGTATGGGACTGTGTTTTGTCAATGGAGAATGGGAAACAATGTGAAAATGACCATAGTAAAACAATAGTAATATAATGGCGATGACAGCAGTGATGAAATGGGAAACTGAGAGCGTGAGGGCCGTGAAACTTTGACAGTAGATGTATAAACATATATATCAACAACATAAGCTTGGAAATCCTTCACAAGACCATCAACATGTCTTTCAAAACCCCAAGAAATGAATTTGCAATGAACCTAGGGTTTACACATTTCTCCTCATCAAATACTTGTTTCCCCACTTTGAAAACACCACAATCATGTTCAAAAATCACTTAACAATCGTGAAGAACCTACTTGCAGGCCGATTGAGGCGTTTTGCATGAAACTGGACGCAAGGGCAAAAATTTGGCTCTGAGACTGTATGCGTAGCGCTCTTACCCAGTGCGTAGCGCGCTGCATGTGCGTAGCGCGCTTGTAAATTTACACAGGCTGGGGAGGCTATATGCGTAGCGCGCTTTATATGAGTAGCGCGCCTCCTCTGTGAGTAGCGTGCCTCTTACACCTCTGGTCTTCAGTTTTGAAAATGAGCTTTCGCCCTTCTAACCTGCAATTCGACCTTTGCTTTGGGAATCTATGCAAATGAGTTGTCTCCAATGCTTTATATGGATTGCAAAATATCTCATAAAAATCAACTTTGATTTAAATTTTCTCCATAACCCACTTTAATAATGTTTGGCACTTTGTCAGTTGATCACTTAATACAATGTTGTCCTTTGGCTTTTTATTATTTTTCTGAGTTTTGGACTGATGATACTTGGTTGTTTTTGCAGGGATTTGGCATTTGGATTCGGCAAAGATCAGAGGCTGCCTTCAAACTTATTATGATGAAAGAAATACACAATTATTACAAAAAATGAAATTTGACAATTTCTAGTTCCAAAACAGAGTTTTGGACTAGAAATGTCTTCAAATGTTTTTGAGAATAAAAATGACTGTTACACGATGGTGTCCATAATCTCTACATTCCCCGTCCCGCACAATGGAGGACCCATTATGTGACTTGTGAACACTGTCATGCCTTGAAAACATCATCAATGCATCCCTCTGAGTATGAGCTTCATTTCCCCTTGAGACATCTCCTTGCAAAATCCATGAAAAACAGCTCTTTTTGCATTAGCGCGGGTAGACAGTTCAGTGCTCGCGCCAATCAGGGAAATCCTGTAAAGAGGTCGCGCCACTTGGCGCTCTGTCATAGAGCAGCAATCGCGCCACCCATTTTAGGGACTTTTTTTTTAAATATGGATGGCGGAAGTTGAGTTCAAACAAACTCACAAACCACTGCCTATCTTGAGTTGGGAGGTTTGGCTGCGGGAGTTCTATGGAAGGGAATTGGTTTTGCCACCTCCCATGAAACCTTCCTTGTTGATAGGGCCAATCCCACAATAATAGGGATCCCAACTCCCTCCTTCCCCATCTATAAAAGCCTGCTCAGATCCATGGCAAGCTAGTCTTGAAGTGCTGAAGCTTTGCATCTCCCTATTCACAAGTGCCTTTGTGCTGTAAAGAATCCCTTCTTTCCCTTAAGGCCCATTCAAGCGAGGAGACCATTGTTACGAGACTCTGGAGAGGTTTTCCCTTTCCTTGGCGAGCTTTGCGAGACGTGGACGACCGGAGACCCGTTCGAAGGAAGCTGCGACGTCAGAACTTGGTTGTAACTTCTATTCGTTTATTACTTAATAGAAGACTATGATTATGGTTCCACTCCGTTTTCCATCATGTTAATGCGAGTTATATCTTTTCTGACCGATGTTTAGTTACGTATGTTGGTTCCTATGCTTGTATCTGTTCGTTTCTTCTATGTGCAGGTGTTCATCCGCGGAGATCGTGGAAGGATTGTGATCTGCCAGGGCTGAAGGACGGGGACACTTCTTCTTCAGATCATAGCGCTGGAATCCAGGTAGGCTTCTATCCCAAGTCTTTCATTCGTAATTAGGAGCTTGCTTCATAGCATTGTTTGTTTGTTGCTAGACCCCTGCTGGGCTAGTAGGGATCGCCTCTGTCCGCAGAGGGGATTTACCTCCTCAACAAATTGGCGACTCCACTGGGGATAGTCCGGTTTTCCTTGTCTCGTTTATGTCGGTTCGCCTTGATCGTTTTCCTTGCTTGATGAACCTTCTGGGTTGGATTCTTTCATTATTTTAGCTTCTTGGTTTGCTTAGCTTGTATTGGTCTGCTTTCAGAGTAGCTTGTTTTTTAATTTTTATTGAAGAACTCGACTGGCGCGGTTTTTAACCCGACAGTCGCGCCACTTGGCGCTTGTTTCCTTCGTCTGTCTCGCGCCAATTGGCCTCTGGCGCCAGTTTCAAGTCCACAGTCGCGCCACCCCTGTGACTTTTTTGAGTTTCTTCACTTTTGAGCTTTCTAGACTTGACCAGTACTTTTCTTCTTGATTTCCTGATTGTCTGAGTGTGTTGGAGTCTTGTTTGGCTGGAATTCACCGCTATCCTTTGGTTGTTTGCCTCTATCTACCGATTTCACGATTTGAGCCCTAGGGCATCTAGTGGCTTAGTGTATCGAGCCCTCCTTGGGAGTTTTGGTGTCTTGATTGTCCTGTCAACTTGTTGATTGATTCTCCACGCTCTTTTAACAGTCTTTGATTGTTTTGCTGCGTCTTTTGAGTGATTGTTCATTCCTTCATTCGGAATTCGTTTGCCCTTGCTTTGGACCTAGATCACACGGTCCATTGGAAGTTTTCGAGTCTTTCTTTGCTTTGAGGGACTTTGGGTCGATTTGGAGATTTGGTTGCTTGCTTTGTTGAGTGAATTTTGTTTGTTTCGCTCTCTTGGATATCATTTCTCAAATTGTTCCTTTTGTTTTCAGTGCACATTAGCCATTAAACATTGAAAATAAAAATAAAAAAAATCTCTCTTGCTTTTGTTAATTAGTGCAAATTGTGATCTTTTTCCATATCGCTAGTGATTAGTGTTGAATGAAAAGTGTGCAATTGCATTAGTTGCATTAGAGACATTGTTGTTTGTATTCCGTTCATTTCGTTTGTATAAAAGCTCTCAACTCTTATTTAACTAGTTTTCATCGAACGAAATGTTGCACCGTGGCATATAGCTTGCATTTAGGAGTCTTTCGAGACACTACATACGATAGGGCCTGGAAATTGAAACTTAATTGAAGATCAACCGTAAAATTTATTCAATTAACCTAAGGCAACATTGGAACTTAACGAAACACATTTAGAAGGTCTAGGCTAGAGACGTGTTCCGACGTCGTTAAACCTAGCAGCTGTCGTTCGCCTGTTGGCTTTAGACAGCGCTAGTACGGACTTGCGCTCCCCGTACCGTCGCGTATATAAAGGGAGACCCCTATAGGTTTCCAATCCTTTATCCATAGGAAGCCGAGTCTGCCGCCCTATACCCGTGATACACCGAACACAGCATTCGGGGAGACTACCTGCACGTACGGAAAGTCCTTGGTCGATTTCCGTTTCATTTTTGAAACCAAGGTGTATATTGCAGTTCACGGATATTTGGTACACCCTTTGTGCCTAGTTTTTCCTGAGCAGTCATTTGGTCTTTTCTGACTCCCTAAACTTGAAAAGATCGTCAAGCGCTTGTCCTTTCACGCTTGTGTCAACTCTGAAAGAGATAGAGTCATCTTTTTATCGTTTCTCGACTCTTGAAACATGAAACGGTAGAATTTCTTACTTTCCAATGTGGTAAAATTAATCGCCCACGATTTCACTCCTGTTTAGACATTGCTTGTTGACCGTTTGATCGTGTGCCTTAACTCGTTTTCAGCCCGTCTGTGGTTTTGAGTTTGATGGCAACTTTTTCAGAGTTCACCAACCAAGGAATCCCCTCAGAAGGGAATCCTGGTCATTTTCCTCCGTTTGGAAATGTTGGTGCTCCTTACATGGCGACGTTGTCCCTTCCTGGGTTAACTGTTGGGTTGCCTGTTTGGTTGTTCTCAACCTCTGTTGTCCCGAATGTCTCCACTACTGTTCAATCAGTTCCTCCACCTGAACAACCTCATGTTGATTCCAAGGTGGACCTCTCCCCTTCTTCGCCTGTTTCTGCGTCCTCATCTTCTACTTTGCCTGGTGAAAGCCTGGATTCGAGTAACCAGGTGGCTAAAAAGAAGAAGAAGAAGACAAAGAAGAAGAAGTCTAATAAGCGAGAGGCTAAATGTACGGCTACTGTCCATGAGGAATCTCCTCTTGATACACCTTCCAACCCTCCACGGAATTTCAAGTTCCCTTGCCTGTTGTGCACGGGAGACCATCTTCTTCGAGACTGCCCTGGCATTCCCAAGGTGCTCGAAGTATGGTCCAACGGTCGCCCACCGTTGCCTTTGGCTTCTGGGAGTCAAGTTGGGGGCACGTCTTCAGCTGCTGTTGATAAGAACTCTAAGAAGCAGGGTAAGATCACCAATCCCTGTAAGTTGTGTGAAGGGCACCATGCCATTCACCTTTGTCCTTATATGGATGAAGCCAAGCAAGTCTTGGACAACCCAGCCGGTCCTACACCACGCCTTCCACCTGGTTATAATCGGCTTTCTTTGAGTCCTCCGCCAGCTGATCCTACGATTGGTCAAGAGTCATCCTTGGTCGATCCCACTCCCCCAGAAATTCAAATTCACGAATCCGTCCCTGACCAACCATTGGTCGTAGGATCAGTTGAACTGGCCCCGTCCGCGGTGCACCAGGTCTTTTCTGTCGAGAGTGGATCTCACACCCCCCATGTCCTTCTGATTTCTTCAGATTCTTCAGACTTGGAGAAATATTCTCCTGTCCCTGTACTTCAAGAAGCCCCTCCTCCGCCTCCCATGATGGAGGCTCCAGAGGATATCCCTCCCGCCTTCGAGATGGAGGTCATGGAGAATGCTTCTTCTACCGTAACATCAGGGGAAGACCTTCGCACCTCGATGGTAGCCCCTCCGAGTAGTTTGGTCGCTTCCTTTGACTGGAATCGATTTGCAGGATTTCGCCTTCCGTCTTATGTGCCTTTCGAGATCACAGTACAGGCTCTTGGTCTGGTTGTACTCAGCACCATTATAGACGAAGGTGCCTCTGTTAGTATTCTGTCTTCAACTACCTGGCAAGCTTTCGGTTCGCCGCCGCTTGCGCCTGTTACGCAGAATCTGCTCACTTTTAACAGAAGGACGAGTCAACCGTTGGGGATCCTTCCAAGGTTACCTGTTACTTTGGGAGGCAAAACCGTCCATATGCACGTGATGGTCGTTCCAGGCCCCTTGGATTTCAATCTGCTTTTGGGGCGCGATTACACCTATGCCATGGGAGCGCTCGTCTCCTCCCTCTTTCGTGTGGCCTGTTTTCCGCATGAAGGAAGGATCGTGACCATTGATCAGCTGTCATTCTTTGGTCCTAATGTGGAAACTGGTCTGCCATCACCCCCTCCTGGTTTTTATCCACCTGTTGTCTCTGCCCCACCGCAGGTCAACTATGTGTCTACCTACCCCGTGCCTGTGCCCAGTGATGATGCCGTCGTGCATCAGGTGCTGGGGGCATTGGGTTCTGACTTCCAGAATGTTTTCCTTCCATCGGGAGTGGAACTCTTGGAAGCGCCGCCTTCTTGTTCATTTTGATGTAAGCCGGTTAGAGCACAGTTCCCCTGTGTCAAGCTCTTTAAAAAATGAAACCAGGTTGGCGGAGCACAGTTCGTTGTCTTGTGTCAAACTCCTTAAAAAATGAAACAAGATCGGCGGAGCACAGTTCGTTGTCTTGTGTCAAGCTCCTTAAAAAATGAAACAAGATCGCCGGAGCATAATTCCTCCACTTGTGTCGAGCTCCTAAAACAATGAAACAAGTTGTCTGAGGATAGTTCTTTTAAGTGTGTCAACCTCGTTAAAATAATGAAACACACGCTCGTTCAATTCGACTTTTTGTTTTGAACCTTCACTCCATTTTCAATGGACTGAAGCTTGGGGGGCATGCACCTCGAATTGAGACATCATGCTGGGGGGCATGCCCGTCTTCCCCTTTTCAAGCATAGTTTGCGTATGTGTGTCTTCATGTGTGCTTTTAAGCTTACGTAAAAATGAAATGTGTGATTAGATACATTGTGTGAATACATTTCGCATTGGGTCGTTTGTTATGTAACTGATACATTAGATTACATCTGTATTAGACATTTGCATGACATATAGAAAACATCATCACATGTAAAGAAAGATCCATCCAAAATAGTCATATGTATATATATATATATGTGTGTCGAAATGTTTGCACAGTGTGCATCGCGAAACTCAAAAAATATACACAATTGTCTTAATACATCCTGAGACACTGTGTCTCTCAAAAAATAGCTGTAGCTAAATCCTAGAGACTAATCCGCATGGTGCTCATGATAGCACGTCACTGCACGCACTAGCCGCCTCAAGATTCGGTGGAGCCGGTTTGGAACTCCCACCGTATGGCGCTGGTACTCCATCGGTACGTCTGACAGTCGGGCATAGTCTGGGATCCCATGGACGATCCCCTCAAGGTTCTGGACCAGTACCTCCCCTCCGGTGCCTTCCCCCTGGATCTCAGGGGCGAGTTGTGTCCTCCGGGAGATAGGAGACATCCCGGCTGGTCTCTCAGGTCCTACATCTGCATGCATATATAATTGTGTTAAGACAAGTGTGTATTAACAAAAAAAAACATATAAACATAAAATCAAAATATGAGGTCTTACCCAGCTCTTCCTCCCAGTCGTCTCCTTCTGGTAGCGGGAGATCTGGGTCCCTTGTAAAGTCAGTTCCCGAATAGGGCCAATCTTCCACAACGATCAGTTGGCGCCGTAGCCACCTAAAGAACTCGGGCTTCCAGGACATCTGTTGCCCGCCTCCAGATCTGGGCATCAGTGCTGCCCAGCGAGCCATTCTCGGCTCTCGTGGTACCGGACTCGCCACATGGGCCTCTTGGCCCTGGAAGGTTGGTATGCGTTCTAGAATGAACGATACCAAGATGGAACCATACCCAAACTGCTTCAGTTTGCCCTGTTTGCACTTTGTGAGCTGCCTTTTCATATTGATGGTCACAGCTGTTGCCCAATCATACAGTCGGGGACCCATGCATTCTGAGGCTAATAGGAGTTGAGTTTTCGTGGCCTCGTGCGGAGCCTGCGACCCAGCAGCCCGCGTAATGGTGTGGAGAACTACTCTCAGTGCTAGATCAGGGATGGTGGAGATGTATACTTTCTTACTCCCTGATCCTGTTTGTGCCCCTCGGCACACCCGCGCCATTACCTCTTCCATCTTTTCCCCTGATGGTCTGCTCCCAGTCAATACAGGGATTGGACCTCTGCGGGACAATCCAGTAATGAAATAAATGTCAGTGACCTCCAATTCCAACACCTGGTCTCGTATTCTGAATACTTGGTCATTTTCATCCCAGATGTTGATTAGATATTGGAGAAGCTCGGGCTGAGCTCGTAAACATGGCGTGAGGAAGAACTTTTTCAATCCGCAGTCTCTCAGAGCGTTCATGCAAGCCTGGCTTTGCATGGCCTCTTCATCCTCATCTCTGTGTTCTCGTTCCTTCCATTCAATTGCCATTTTGAGTGTTTATCTGCATTCACATGGTCAAAAGCCCCTGATTAGATCTTTGGTGAGCTTCAAATTTCAAGGAATTTGGTGTAAATATCGGAATTTTAGGCGAAATTTTGGGTTCCGCCGCTGGCGCGACTGTTTTGCTAACAGTCGCGCCAGGTGGCGCAGGCCTTTTGGTAAAAAGAGCTCAGTGGCGCGGGTCCGTGTCCGATACCCGCGCCACTGGGCCCGGCCCTAAAATTTCAAAAGTGCCCTTACAGAGCTGATTTATGAAGGGAAATCATTAAAAAATGTATGGAAAGAAAGAGAAAAAGAGCGCCTCTTACCTGTCACAGACGAGACGCTGAATGGTTGCCTGGATTGGTCGCAATCACCGTCGGAAGATTCTGCTCCAAATGGACCACTGTTGCTCTCCACAAGGTAAATAGTAAAAAGTAATTTCATTTTTTACCAATTCGACGTATTTATAACTTTTTCACGTTAAATGAGCTTTAAAAGTTATTTTTGTCAAATATTTGCATGTATTATGTCGAAAATGGATTTTACGCTTGCTTGGTATGTGCAGCAGCAGGTTTTTGCGACCTAAAAGGTGGAAACGAGTTGTATTTTATACTTTTTCGGACTCGGTAAATACACAAAAAAGTCACTCTGGAGTCATCTTTCAGCTCTTTTTTGACTCTCTAAATATGAAAATATCGCCGAGGCCCTTGTCGTTTCGATCTCGTTAAAATGGACACGAATCGACATTCACCCAGTATAAGTTTAACCCTTTTTCGGGCTGGGCTGGATCGATTACGAAAAAGGAATACTCTAGCCTATCGCGACTAGGAGGTTTTCCCGGATATTGTTTTCTACCTTTTCGGATCTGGGGAACTATTTACGAAAAGGGACCTGTGGAGTTTTCTTTTCCGCTGTCCTTTCAAACTCTCTAAACATGAAAAGACGCCGAGTTCTTCCTTTGTCAGACTCGTTAAACCCTGATGACATTGGATTTCGTCGAAATGACGTTCTCCGAGTTTCTCCTTCCTAGGACTCGTTAAATGCACTAGGATGGATTCGCCCGAAGGGCGGACTTATATCGTAAGCATATGCTATCCCCTTCAAGCTTGTTATCAAAAATAATTGGGGTACTCGCCAGAAATGGTGGGGGAAAAATGGAACCATCGTCGCTGTCATCGGCAGTATGTCGCTCTTGAACATGGCACTAGTCTACATTCGTGTCGGGTTGGGGACATCTCATCTCGCTGCTTCACTTTGCTTCCATGGGTTTGGGTAATCTCTTTTGACCTCTCATCTGTTCACTGCCTCGTCGCCATGACCTTTGATCCGTTGATGTCAAATACTGCCAAGTCCATTGTCATGCCGTTTATGTGTTCAAGAGAAGTTGGCCTCTGCAAATATCAACCTTCCTCTGTTTCTCATATGGTCCTAATTCACAACAAAACATTATGTTCCTCTGTCTCGTGTCGATGATGTGGGAATCATTATGGCCCACCTTCGATCAAGGTCACTTCCCGTCGACTTCAACTCATTATCCAGGAAGTTGGTCTAGAGACTCCTGATGGTACCTTGGAGCCTGCATGCCTCAATGGCAGGTTCGTCGCATTCGACGTGAAGTTTACATCATTGAATTCCGATCGAATGATTCTGCGGGTGTTCGACGTCAACTCATTTATTCGCACGCCGTAGATTGTACCTGTAGTACCTTGAGGACCATTGTCATTATTGGTGGTTTCTCTCGCGTCTGTTAACAGCCTTCATCATTGGCTGGTAATCAGACGATGTTCTTGCATGTTCGACATCAGCTCACATATTCACATGCTCGAACTTGTACTTGTTTGGGTCGAGATGGAGCGCAAGACCCTGGATTGTGTCTGTTGTAATCCAGGCTGCGATTGTGGATTATTGTCATTATGTACATGACTCACTGATTGGATGGCTGCGACCATACCCGAGTCTATTTGTTTGATCTTAGTTGGATGGCTGCGCCCATACCCTAGATCCGGATTATAGCATACTCTGTTCGGATGGCTGCGTCCATACCATATATATACATCATGTACTTGAGATATCGGTTGTATCTGTCTGTGCAGGTTTTCCGACGGCGGGCCTTCAGTTGGACATGTTCTCGTAAAGCATTTCACCCCTCTCTCTCTCGGGCCTCATGCTTTAGGGGGCATCTGTTACACAGTAACTTGTCACCGTCCCTACCATTCCCCGTCCCGCACAATGGAGGACCCATTATGTGACCTGTGAACACTGTCATGCCTTGAAAACATCATCAATGCATCCCTCTGAGTATGAGCTTCATTTCCCCTTGAGACATCTCCTTGCAAAACCCATGAAAAACAACTCTTTTTGCATTGGCGCGGGTAGACAGTTCAGTGCTCGCGCCAATCAGGGAAATCCTGTAAAGAGGTCGCGCCACTTGGCGCTCTGTCATGGAGCAGCAACCGCGCCACCCATTTTAGGGACTGTTTTTTAAATATGGATGGCGGAAGTTGAGTTCAAACAAACTCACAACCACTGCCTATCTTGAGTTGGGAGGTTTGGCTGCGGGAGTTCTATGGAAGGGAATTGGTTTTGCCACCTGCCATGGAACCTTCCTTGTTGATAGGGCCAATCCCATAATAATAGGGATCCCAACTCCCTCCTTCCCCATCTATAAAAGCCTGCTCAGATCCATGGCAAGCTAGTCTTGAAGTGCTGAAGCTTTGCATCTCCTTATTCCCAAGTGCCTTTGTGCTGTAAAGAATCCCTTCTTTCCCTTAAGGCCCATTCAAGTAAGGAGACCATTGTTACGAGACTCTGGAGAGGTTCTCCCTTTCCTTGGCGAGCTTTGCAAGACGTGGACGACCGGAGACCCGTTCGAAGGAAGCTGCGACGTCAGAACTTGGTTGTAACTTCTATTCGTTTATTACTTAATAGATGACTATGATTATGGTTCCACTCCATTTTCCATCATGTTAATGCGAGTTATATCTTTTCTGACCGATGTTTAGTTACGTATGCTGGTTCCTATGCTTGTATCTGTTCGTTTCTTCTATGTGTAGGTGTTCATCCGCGGAGATCGTGGAAGGATTGTGATCTGCCAGGGCTGAAGGACGGGGACACTTCTTCTTCAGATCATAGCGTTGGAATCCAGGTAGGCTTCTATCCCAAGTCTTTCATTCGTAATTAGGAGCTTGCGTCATAGCATTGTTTGTTTGTTGCTAGACCCCTGCTGGGCTAGTAGGGATCGCCTCTGTCCGCAGAGGGGATTTACCTCCTCAACAGAAACGAGAATCTTTTGAAACCAACCTCATGGCCTGCGGGATTTTATTACATGTATGCAAAGGACTGAAAACCCTAGACTCTAGGACTAAAGACTCTTTTTAACGAAACTAATCATTTATGACCATGAATGAAATGACCATGAACTTCAGTGATTTTTTGAGGAATTTTAATTAGCCCTGCAGGTACAAGCATGAGGAAACACAAGACAACCAGACCCCCTCGTCAGTCAATGGCATGCCCCTAGCGAAATGCAACGAAGTGAAACGAGCGAGACACCTAAAAATGATATGCAAAATGCGAAATGATCTCTGACGGAGGGCTGTAAGGACCGACTCTAACATTGGCTCCAATGGGGATGGTGGCTCCATGGAGATGCCAAGAACGGCAGATCTCTGGAGGAGTCAGACAGTGCCTTCATCCATTGGGCGATGGAGTCATTATTTCAATGGATAACACAAAACTTTTGATACATTTATTGACTGTAAACTTGACTGAAAACCGACTGAAACCTGACCAAAACTGACTCGATTTTTAAACTGAAAGACTGATAAAACTGACTTGACAAACTTCAAACCAACTAACCTCCATCTCCAGAATTATAGCCTTCACTCCGGGCCCCAGACTGAAGATGAGAGATCAGTACACACTTGCAATAGAATAGAAGTAAAACGATATATACAATGATGATGAAATCAGCAGAAAATACTCAGAAGTGGTATCGCTTTAGCAGCCGACCATTGATCGGCCCTCCAGGACAATCATCTCCATTCATTTCCTTGAGAAGAAAGGCGTTTTGACCGCGATACGCTGCAATCTTAAAAGGACCCTTCCATAGGTTTTCAAATTTGTCGTGCTTTCCCTTATCTTCATTCCGAGCGTCCCACTTCAAAACCACCTCATCCAGCTGAAACTTATCTGCTTTTTCCTTCCTGTCATAAATCTTCTTTATGCGCTCCTGCAATTTGAAATTATTTTGAAAGACCTCCTCCCGTGTCTGTTGTAAATGAATCATCTAATTAATCCTCCGCTGCATGGGATCTTCCTCACTACCAGCGTCCTGAAGCAATTTGACTACCGGGACAGCAAGCGAAGTAGGAAAAATTGTGTCTACCCCATACACCAACTCGAAAGGAGACATGCCAATAGGCTTTTTCTGACTTACCCTATCAGCCCACAGTGCATTCACTAATTTCTTGTGCCAGCCCTTTTTATTGATTTCCAGCAATTTCTTAATGATATTTACCAAGGACTTATTTGAAGATTCCGCCAAACCATTTCCTTGCGGATGGTAGGCAGTTGAATGTCCCAAGCTGATATTGTATTTATAGAAAAATTCAACCATCCTCTTAGACTTGAAGGTCGCTGCATTATCTGTGATTATCTTACTAGGACACCCAAAACGTGACAGAATATTATTTTCAAGAAAAGAGATAATTACCGCATCCGTGGCCTGTCGAGTGGGAATGGCCTCGATCCATTTCGTGAAGTAGTCCGTAGCTGTCAATATCCATCTATGCTGTCCGGAAGATGCTGGGTGGATTTCCCCGATGAAATCCAATCCCCACTGCTGAAATGGTGCACTGACTTCAATTGGTTTGAGAGGCAAAGGCTGTAGTTTTTGCTTCCCTTCAAAAATTTGGCATTCGTGACAATTCTTAACAGCCTTATATACATCAGAAAACAAAGAATGCCAATAGTAACCTGCCCTTAGAATCTTATTCGCTGTGGTTTTCCAAAACAGATGGCCCCCACAGTCTCCTCTATGAAAGTCCTCCAAAACTCTTTTGGCTTCCTCCTCTACCAAACAATTCAACAACATTCCACCAGGGTCTTTCCAATACAATGCAGAATTCAGTATGCAAAACTTTGCAGCTCTCAACTTCAAGGTTCTACTCTTATTTCTAGGCATCCCGAGAGGTGGAGATAAATTCTAAAGTACGTATAAAATGTCAGCATACCAAGGGGAAGAAACAAAAATATCGGATACCTGAAATGATGTACTCTCCTCATCTTCATCGGACATGGCAGCGATCAAATTTATATCTAGAGCATGCAGATTTGTTTCAGCCATGAGCTTGGCGAGTCCTTGTCCTTTGATCAGCTTGGTTGGTTTAATCTCCACATCGTATTCCAACAACGCAGCGATCCACTTACCCCGTCTTCCTTCTGGATCTACCTGTACCAAAACATCTTTAACTGCTGCATTAGGAACGTATGCTAAAATGTGGGAATGCAGTATATACACACGGAAATATTTCAAGGCCTTTACAAGCGCAAGTGCTTGTTTCTCAATAATGTTGTATTTCAATGCTCCTTCCCTTATAATTCGACTGAAAAAAGCAATGGGCTTCTCAACTCCATCCCTTTTTTGCATTAAAACAGCTGCCAAAGTGTGCTCAGAAGCAAACGAAAACAAAATAAAGTCCTGTGTGTAGTCCGGGCTGATTAAAATAGGGGCTGAAGAAAGAGCTAACTTTACCAAATTGAATGATTTCACCGCCTCTTCTGTCCACTTTACCTGATTGTCCTTTTTCAGCATGTTCGTGATTCTCTAAGATGCTCAGCAAGATTTGGAATGAAACGACGCAGAAAATTCATTTTACCATTAAAGGACTGTATTTCTTTCTTGTTCCGGGGCTGTTCAATCTGCTGGATGGCTTCAACACATGCAGGGTCAACACGAATGTCGTCTTTCGATATGATGTGGCCAAGGAGCTTGCCTTCATCCATGGCAAATAGGCTCTTTTTCGGATTCAGCGAAATGCCATATTTTTTGCACTTCTGGAAAACAATTTTCAAATGATATAAATGTTCCTCATCAGAATTTTAAAACACAGTTAAATCATCAAGGTAAACAACCAAAAATACATCTTTCTCGTTGGCGAAAGCCATGTCCATTGCACATTGAAAAGTGGCGCCGGCATTCTTCAAACCAAACGGCATTTTTTCATAATGAAACGTTCCCCATGGAGTGGTGAACGCAGTCTTGTCACGATCATCTTCATGCACTAAAATTTGGTTATAACCTGAATAGCCGTCGAGTCTTGTCACGATCATCTTCATGCACTAAAATTTGGTTATATGGTCCATTTTTGGTAGCGGATAATTGTCTTTTAATGATACCTTATTCAAATTTCTGAAGTCGATACATAAACGGATCTCACCTGTTTTCTTTCTCACGGGCACCAAATTCGATATCCAATCTGAAAATCGGATAGGCACAATGATTCCGGACTTATATACCCTGTTTACCTCTTTTTCAATCAATGGTAGCAACTTTGGATTGATTCTCCTCAACTTTTGACGGAAAGGCTTCTGATTTGGTTTGATGGGGATAGTATGCTGAATGATATTAGTGTCATATGTTTTTAGATCTGAGTAATCCCACGCAAAAGCATCAGAAAATGAAGACAACAATTTCACATACTCTGCCTTTACCTTTGGTGACAATGACTTTGATAACTTTACCATCTTGGGATTCTCAGTTGTCCCAATATTTACCTCTTCAACACCTTTTTCAGTTGGCCTCAATGTCGGTTTGCGGGCCACATCGTCTTGATCAAATAGTTCCTCCAAAGGAATCAATCCCTTAGGAATGATGTTATCTTTAAGTTGCAACACTTCCATTTGATTTATTTGTATATCATCATTACCATCATCGTGTTCTGTGTCTATGGAGGTGTCTTTAAACTTACCCTTGTTCTGCAGAAAATCACTAATCTCCTCGTCATCCTGAAAGACTTGCCAACATCGCTGATTGTCTAGAACGGTGGGGCGGTGTTTCACATGAATCTCAAACTTGTTGCTGGAATTCATTGGAATTTTTAAATTGCTTGCTGCCTTAGCAAGTCCATCAGCAACACCATTTTGTATGCGAGGCACACATGTCAAGGTATGATCAGAAAATAATTTCAGAATGTCTAAAACTGCATTACGGTAAGCCCTCATGCGAGGATGCTTGGCTTGAAACTCACCCTTTACTTGCTTTATCACCAACTCTGAATCACCATAGACTGCAATCCTTTTCGCTTTCAGCTTTCTAAGAATCTTAAGGCCAGCAATTAGAGCCTCATATTCCGCTTCATTATTAGAACAGTCAAATGCTAGTTTGTAGGAACATACTCTCACATTGCTTGGAACCTTATCCGGAGCAGAAAATGGACTACGAATCCAAACACCAATTCCAGCACCGTCACTACCCACTGCGCCATCAAAATCCATGGTCCAAAGACCATCTTCATCGTCCTCTAGATGCTGAAATTGCGCCAGCTCTGTTTTTCCTGTTTGCTGCCCATTGTCTTTAGCTGATTGCTCCACAGTAGCTTGCTTTTCTCTTCTTTCTTTTTGCAGAACTTCTCTAAAATTCTCAGTGATTTCTGGTATATCTTCCGCCTGAACTAATTGACTATCTATATCATTAAAACTATCAGCAAGAAACATAAACGACTCTAAGTCTGTATGTACATAATTTACAAGATGATTGATTGGTTTCTCCTTGCTGGTTATCATGTATTTCATCTTCTACTCTCGATATAAATTTCTCATTTGACTGAAGACTGGAATTGTCGCATAAGAGAAATCTAACTGTAGTGTACCTTTCAACTTTGCCCCCCAAGATCTTGAAAGGAGCATCCCAAATCACGGAGGAATGTCCGCCACAACCACATCCATTAAGACATTCTTCGTCGGAATTTGATCTAAGCTTACAACCAAATCTTTGATGAGTCCGATACACCTCACACGGCTGGAATCAAATGAATACAAATCATGATATTTTCTTGTAATGTCTAGTCCCAACTTTTCCATGATCGCCTTTGGCATCAAATTGTGCGAAGCACCAGAATCGAACATGGCATTGTGCAAAACATATTCATGCAACCTCAAATTGATATAAAAGGGGGGAACATCACTGTCAGGGGACTCACCATATAATGCAGGCCCAAATATCAATTCTGGTTGATCGTCTTCAACATTTACCGTGTCAAACATTGGATCAAAATTCTGAATTTTGGAGACTTGACCTCGGTAGCTGCTGTTCTTCATGATTTCTATCAAAGGAATAGATACTTTTAGTTTGGAAATTTCATTTTCCAAACTAAATGCTGAAACTCTTTCAACTTCTTTGACCGGAACTTCCTTCTTTTCAGCCTTATCCTTCATTATACTTGACTGATTTACCTTTTCTGCTGATGATACTTTACTAGCTGCGGGATCAATTGTCTCTTTTCCTTTCTTCTGTGGTATAGGTGAATCCGTCTTCGGTGCTGAAGCCTCTTTTCTTTTCTGAATTGGATTTATGGGCACATCTCTGTTTCTTAATGAGTATTGCTTCTGTTGAGCGGACAAAGCATTCAGATATCCCCTTTGGTAATCATATGATTCTTCCTCTAAATCTGCATCATTTGCTAAAATGAAATCCTCATCTTTCTGTGCAGCTGAACTTTCTCCATATTCTTCATCCTCAGTGATGTAAATAGGCAGATCATCGGGAGTAAAGAAATGGTTTTGCTCACCTGCTACATCATCATCATCATCTGACTCTTGACTCACAAAATTCTGCAAAAGAGGAGTTTTAATCTGTTGTTGGGCTGTCGGCTCTTGTGCTCTCTGTTCATGCTGCTTAATTCTGAACTGTGGTTGTTGCTGGCCACAGTAGTTTGGATTACAAATCTGCGTTTCTGGCTTATCAAGCGTCATTCTTTTGAACATTTTTTCCATCTCACGAAGCAAGTGTTGTTCTGATGCAGATGTGGAAGCCTCTTCTTTTATAGTCACTCTTTTCTCTGTTTTCAACCGGGCTCTCTTATCATTCAGATTCGCCTCAACACTAACAGCAATCTTCTGCATATCTTCTAAGGTAGGCGGATCTCTGTCACGTAGCGAATAAGCCATCTCCGGATCGAAACCATCCGGGAATTTAAGGAGAGCAGACTTTCTAGATGGTCTTAAGTCATCTGGAATTGCATTATACACTGTATTGAATCTGATAATATAATCCTGAACGGACTCACCAGGATTACGCTTGATGCTGGTATACTCTGAAGTGATCTGCAGCGGATCTTTTTTCATCTCCCATCGATCTAAAAATTGTGTCTGAAGCTCTTGTAATGTATTGATACTTGCAGGCTGTAGAGCTCTGAACCATTTACGAACCTCACCTCCAAAAGTTTGGGCAAATAACCTCATGGACACATTTTCTTCATCTATTTCATGCAAGTCCAAGAAATATTTCATCCTGATAATATGCTGTTGAGCGGATATACTCTGAGGTGTGCCATCAAATATGGGTATCTTGCTCTGATAATCAGCAGGCATGGGGTCCAAATTTACAGGTAAAACAAGAGGTGCAAACCTCGCAGCCATGGCTCCTGGCGGATTTATAATCTACTGTCTCGGAGAAACAGGAGGAATGGGAGCAGTAGGTGAACGAGGTGTATGCGGTGGAGACGGAGGAGAAACTACTGCTGATTGCTGATCAGAAATCTCAGGCTGTACGGGAATGGTAGGGATAAAGGGAGGTTCAGTGGGAATCCGTGAACTAGATGCAATTTCAGATGGTCCGAGAGTTTGTGAAGCAGATTCAATGAATTCGGGAATGTTGGTTGCCACAATGGAATTTGCAGATTCAGAATATAATTATCAATAGATCTATTTGCTTGCTCAACTTCTAAATACTTGATGAACTCAGGATTGATAACGGTAGAACCAGTGGCACTTTCGGATTTGGTTTCAAACAATGATAACTCAAACTGATCGTCAAACTCAATATCATCAATGTATTCAAAAACAGTGGGGTATGAGTGAGATTTGACCAACGAAATAATAGGAGCTTCTCGACGGAAAATTCTTGGGATTAGGTTGGGGTTTTCATATACTGGAGGCGGATTTGGATCAGGATTTGATCTGGTATGCCTTCTTGAAGCCAGTGTATTGATCTACTCGGGAAAAATTTCAAGGGACACAATCAATTATCTTCAGCCTATCGACTTCTATACTTAATCATCCAAAGGTCTAGAACGAACAAGTATACTGGGGTGATTTTGCAAATCAAGTGTTGTATTCACAAGCTAACCGGAGATCGAATGAAGCAGCGTTTATCTACTTCCGCTTATGCATGGCAAAAGTGTTTCGAAAGCTACCTGGCGTGACTTCAGACTCCGTCTAAGACTCATGAAACGAACACATCAACAAGCAAACCATTGAGATTTTTCCCCAGTATGGTCGCCACTATGTTAGCGCTCAAATCTACCTTAGGCTGAAATAAGGTAAAACTCAAGGCTACATCAAACCACGCTCAGCCTCGTAGCTAGCCCTACGAGGACAAGAGAGGGCTCTCTCCGGTCAATCTCGATAAAATGAGAAATAGGGTGCGAGATGACTTATAATTGGTACTGATTTTAGGCTAGTAAAGAGATAGGAAAGTTTGATTTTGATTTTTTGGGTTTTTGTTGAAAAGATGGGAAAACAATTTTGGGTCCGGGGATAAGGCCAGATCTTTGCAGAATTCGAGTTGGGGCGAGGTAGGCAGTAGTCTTGATGCTTTTGATCGGGTATATGGATGGATCAGAACGAAAAGGAGCTGAAGAGGGCAAGGGAGAACATGGATCCTCTCCAAACAGGCGAAAACATGTAAAACTAAACAAATTCAAAGGCAGAGCACTGAAATCAATGGATTCAACCTCATTTACTCATTCATTTAGTTTTAGAAGCATAAGAAGGGAATGGCATACATTAAACATGAAAGAACTTACAATAAACTGAGAGAAAACACCATCAAGAACTGAAAGCCACAAGAATCCCAACAAGTGCTGCAAAACCTCTGATCTTTCCTTAGCCAAAATATGAAAATATGTACAATAGTGTGCCAAAGTTTTCCCAAGAGTCCAACCTGTCCAACCTCTGAAAATGATTGAGAAATTACATCATATAGACCATCCTAACCCCTTTCCATGCCTCTAGGGGTCGAATTCCTCCTTCTAGGAGCAGTTTCAACTAATTCTAAACAAGGAGCTAGAATATAGGCAGCCAAACAACTTGACTCTAAAAGGAAGGAAATTGATTCTTACATTTGATTTTTACTTTTTTAGGAGTGAATCATCTAGAATAGGTAAAAGTGAGTCCAAGTTACATGCCAACCATAAAATTACATCAAGATAACTCAAAAATTACATCCACAAGCAAAACTGGTCCAACTGGCCGAAATCCTGAGCTGGAAGATGAAAAATGGACCAAAAATCTGTATGAGTAGCTATATGCGTAGAGCGCCTTTCAGCCTACTTTTGGGGCACTTCCTGGCATCAAAATCAAGCTCATGATAGCTTTTTGGAAATCCCTGGATGTCTTCTATCCAGCCCAAGTGGAATTTCCCAATTTGGAGCTCATTTTCCCCTCCAAAACTTCATCCTCCCACAAGTACTTCCTGCTGCTGAAAAAGGTGGCAGAATGGTGATTTTCATGGTGTTTTGGCCCCTTTGATCATCCAGAATTTGGTGAAATGCTTTGGTCTTACTGGAGCATGCATAAATTTCCATGACAAATCCAAAAATATAAATTTTTCCTCCAGCAAGTGTCCCAATCATAAGTGAGCGCGTCGACGCACTACTCGTATGGCTGAAAAACCTGTTTTAAGACCAAAATTTTCCAAAATGACAAAAACTTCTTCAAATTCCCTCAAATTTGGATTGAAGACCCTCCATCATGTATCATGTCCAGCCAAGGAAGCCTCGGCCAAAATCCGGAGTGGATCAAGCCTCTTTCACCGTTTTAGTGCACTGCTCAACCTCCTCTTTAGAATCTTCATTTTTGCCTTGCAGACATGCATGCGGGCCCAATAATGACCTTTCATGTGACGAAGCATGTATTTCTCTCTATTGGCCTTTGCCAAAAACTTCTCCAGATGAATGTTAACATGCGTGAGTTCGGTCTCTCGCTCAACTGGTGTCATGTCACCTGGTCTCTTCCGGGCCAATTGTCGATCCTCACGGATTCGCCGCAGCTCTAACAGTGTGTGCTCATCCTCTAGCTGTTTGTTACGCTGCTCCAGGTAGTTTATCACCCACTGAGCCCTCTGCAATTTCTCTTTCAGCGTGTCATTCTCGGCCTTTTGCTCCTGGATGATCTCTTTCAGTTTCGAGCTAGGTGAGCTCGCATCAACATCGATGAATGTGAAATCAGTGTCTCGACCACCTGATGGGCCCTCATCATGCATAGGCCTCTTGCCTCTGTCCTGAATCTGTACCTGTGCTGAAGAAGAAGGCGAGACCCCTTCCACCCCTGGTGGAGATAATACTCGCGCTGCTGATGAAGTCAACGAGACCCCTTCCACCCCGGGTGGAGATAGTACTCGTCGTGTAGCTGCAAATAAGGCCCTGTGGCCTCGCTGGTATGTCACATACAATGGAGCACTGATATGCTCGATCTCAGGGATGTCTGGCTGATGTGAAGGCTCTCCCTCATCATGAACTACCTCGGGAGGCGGCTGCGACACTGTAAATAAGTCACGGGAGATGAAATCCTCCCAAGTGATGCCCTGCTGTGTTAACTGATGTATCACCATGATTTTGATCAGCGCGTAATGATATATACTTCTATGCTGTTGTGCTGGGGACTTCTTCTGTACAAAAATTGTCATCCTCTCTATGTTGCGATACATGAAGTATGGAATGCTCATCATACGTACCCTCGTGAAATGCATCAACAAACGGACATGGTACGTATTGAGACGCGAGAATCTGCCCTCGCAACTGAAATATCGAATGATGAGTTTCATCAAAGGTGCAAATTCATCCTTCAGGAATCTGAAAGGAAATACCCTACTCAACTGCCTCATAAACTCAGGTTTAATGTATGGCTCATAGTAGGATTTCTCTAACTGTTGTCGTTTGTTCCATTCCTCTCCTATATTTGGTATCCCGGTGGCCCGAGCAATAGTCTCTGGTGACAGAATGAAATCTACTCCTGCAAGGTTTACATGGCCATCATGTAAATGTAGAACAAATAGACGAGCTAGTTCACGATGATGCTGGGTTTGTGAAATCATCTCACAGTATTGGAAACATGACTGACGCTGAAAACAATCCATTGCAAGCGGGCAAGCCTGCAATTGAGCCAAAGAAGTAGGCTCTTCCCTGAGATGCTTACCACCTTTGCCACCTTTGTGAGACCTCCGTGGCACATTACCCTCTGCTGTGGAATCACTGTCATACTCCTGCTCATAAACTGAATCTGTCTCTGACATGGCTTTGAAAACAAGATGTCTGCAATATATATGTTGATATAGGTGTAGTGAAGACAAAAGTTTCAATGTATGCTCAAAACCCAAATATGTCACATATGTATCAAAGTATCATAGGAAAACAAGCCACAGTGGTAATGGCTCTGTCAAGTGGATTGGCATAAAAATAGTCACTGCTTTGATCACAAGGGAATTTGACAAATGAGTAAAAAGTGTAATGTAGTGTACAGCCTTTGCAATGCTGGCTAAGATTTTTCAAAGGGAAAATGAGTATGGGATTGTGTTTGTCAATGGAGAATGGGAAACAGTGTGGAAATGACCATAGTAAAACAATAGCAATGACAATGGTAATATAATGGCGATGACAGCAGTGATGAAATGGCAAACTGAGAGCATGAGGGCCATGACACTTTGACAGTAGATGCATAAGCATATATATCAACAACACAAGCTTAGAAATCCTTCACAAGACTATCAACATGTCTTTCAAAACCCTGAGAAATGAATTTGCAATGAACCTAGGGTTTCACCTTTCTCCACATCAAACACACTAGTTTCTCCACTCTTAAAACACCACAATCATGTTCAAAATTTACTGAGCAATCATGAAAAACCTACTTGCAAGCCAATTGAGGCGATTTGGCATTAAACTGGACGTAGGAGTGAAATTTTCTGGCTCTGAAATTATATGAGTAGCGCGCTCACCCAATGAGTAGTGTGCGTGTTATTTTGCACAGGCCGGTGAGGCTATATGCGTAGCGCGCCTCTTGTGAGTAGCGCGCCTCCTCTGTGAGTAGCGCGCACTTACACCTCCGGTCTACAGTTTTGAAAACAAGCTTTCGCCCTTCTAATCCGCAATTCGACCTTTTCTTTGTGAATATATGCAAATGAGTTGTCTCCAATGCTTTATATGGGTTGTAAAATATCTCATAAAAATCAACTTTGATTTAAATTTGCTCCATAACCCACTATAATAATGTTTAGCACTTTGTCATTTGATCACTTAATACAATGCTGTCCTTTGGCTTTTTATTATTTTTCTGAGTCTTGGACTGATAATACTTGGTTGTTTTTGCAGGGATTTGGCACTTGGCTTTGGCAAAGATCAGAGGCTGCCTTCAAATTTCTTATGATGAAATAAATACACAATTATTACAAAAAATGAAACTTGAAAATTTCTAGTTCCAAAACAAAGTTTTGGACTAGAAATGTCTTCAAATGTTTTTGAGAATAAAAATATGAAACGAGAATCTTTTGAAACCAACCTCATGGCCTGCAGGCTTTTATTACATGTATGCAAAGGACTGAAAACCCTAGACTCTAGGACTAAAGACTCTTTTTAACGAAACTAATCATTTATGACCATGAATGAAGTGACCTGAACTTCAGTGATTTTTGAGGAATTTTAATTAGCCCTGCAGGTACAAGCATGAGGAAACACAAGACAACCAGACCCCCTCGTCAGTCAATGGCATGCCTCTAGCGAAATGCAACGAAGTGAAACGAGCGAGACACCTAAAAATGATATGCAAAAAGCGAAATGATCACTGACGGAGGGCTGTAAGGACCGACTCTAACATAGGGAAATATCCTATAGCAAGATTTTGAAGAGTTCTGATATCGTAGTACCTGCAGCTGATTGGTTCGATCCAGGAACACATTGATTGAAAATATTGATGCTAATAGAGATACTACTGACGATTGGAAGCAAATATTATTTCTTGGAAAAGTATATAACTTCTAAGGCCCACCGGAGGAGAAGTAATGTACTCTATCTATAAATGTCATCTACAATTATCCTATTCAAGTCCTTCTTAGATGATAAGAGTTAATGGAATAGGACAAAAATTCCAGGGACTAATATTCAAGTCTTCACGAAAGTAGGTTGTCTAGTCACAAAATAAGATCACTACATGTAGGTGATGGTTATGTAGTAAGTTCTCAGCCTTATCTTCAGAATGTCTAACAGAGAGCATCAGGTTTGAATACAAGATATAATTTGATGAATTTAAAGATATAGAATTAAAGAAAAAATTGTGGTGATGTTTGGATGGGTGCTAATTTGTAGGGTTTTCCATTTTTATAATTTTCTTTGTTGTGCTTTCTACATGCTACCTAGTTGTGTTCCTGTTGCCCTAGCATTTTAAATTTTTCGATGTCTATCTCTCTATTCTTTCTTTCCCCATTTGAAATGTCATCCTTATTTGGTAGGTGTTTTCTTCAATAAAGTGTGAATATTTTTCCATCACACAGCTTCTGTGGGGTTTGTCTACGAAAATAGCTTGTAAGGCCCATTCATCAGGGTATTTGATGAAATGAAATGATTATCGATGATCACTAGCTAATGGTACCTACAAAGATTTACTCTAACAATTCTACAATTTTCCTGTGCCAACAATTATACAACATTTTAACCTCATGAACTATCTCTCCTCTGTTCTCTTAGATGATTCTATAAGCACTTATTGTTGTTGTCAAAGATTGTACTCTCTAGTCCCATTGAGTTATTTCAGTTATTTGTGGACATTGATCTATTTTCATTTCATTTCTTCAAATTTTCTGGTTGTTATGTTTTACCTTTGGCCAGTGCCCTCTTTCTTACCTATGCTTCTTTTGATTAAGCATTCCAGCCAGCCAGAGCAACAGGGGCAGCAGGAGCCACGCAGTCCAGCCAGAGCCCAGCAGGGGTAGTGTAAAGGCAGTAGGAGCCACACAGGGTTGCCGCAGGCCCAGTCAGGGTAGCATAGGGGCAGTGTAAGCCCTTCAGGTGTGACTCAAGCCCTTACTGAGCAGTGCAGAGGCTGACGTAGAGGGATTCAGAGCAGCGTATTACTGTCGTTTTTATTTCTTTGTTGGGTGAACTAGTTTTGGTACCCAGGATTTTTGTACTTAGATTCTGCATAATAATGAAAACCTCCAAAGCTAGCTGCACTGGTTTTCCCACATTAGGTTTTTTCCGGGGATAGTTGTCCAGAAAATCCGTGTGTCACTTTGTCTATGAGCATGTTATTCAGTATTTGATTTGTATGTGTAGGTTTCTAGTTGTATTTATTATTTACTTCGCTAATTTATTGAATATTTCAGAAATTAACTTGTAACTTAATTCAAGTAGGAGAATTAAATCAGGATACTGCAGTAGGGCTTCTTAGATTAAGAAATTTTCACATTCCCTAGGTCTAGCCCCATTAGGTCACCTAGGGCAACAATTTCCTAGGAATCTAGCTAGAGGAAAACTTCTATCTCCTAGAGGCAGCTGCGTTGATGGGTGCCCTCACTCTCCTTAGAACTTGGGCCAATTCCGATGGTGGAATCTCCGAATACCTCAAGCCCTAGCTCTAAGATCAATTTTTGCCTAGGTGTTCCTAAGGATAGAACCTACTAGGATCAATTTTACCTATCTAAGTAAAAACACTTATCTGATCCTTTCCCATATTCACCTTGTCTAGGATAGGAACATCATTGGTTGCTAAATTCCATCCCCGAACCTGGGCTGGGTCCACTTGGTCCCGTGTGGTCCCATTTGGTGTCAAAGGCCTTTCATTAAGGACCATTTGGGAATCCAATTTCCCATAGGATCTTAGGGATTGAGAACTTCCTTCATAAGTCTTATTCTTCTCCCTCAACCCTTCAATCCCCCTCTTCTTTCCCTAGAAGATAATTCCCTTGCTTAAAAGGAAAGCAAGTCCCACTCTTTATTTAATCTTAAGGAAAGGGTTTCGAGGGTCACTTCCCACCTATTCATTGACCTATACTCTACAAGTGACTTCCTAAACTACCGGGACTCCACCCATCGGTGAAAGTCCATGAAGAGCAAGGATCCTTAGCTATGGTGACAATGGGCTAAGCCTCCATCGTTTCCCTTATCCTAGCAGTTGCCCTCTCAGGAACCCCTTTTAGATCCACTACTAGTTTGAGTGGTAACAAGTTGTTCACAATTCCATTTGTGAACAACTCTTTGGTATGCCCACTTTTTCCATACTACAGGTCCAAGATGAGAATTCCAGGGCTATGGAGGCTGCCCTTCTTCTCACTGAATCAATCCTCTATAATGTAGTGAACTAGGGCTAGTTGGTTCACCCAATTGACTGTTACTTTAGTCCTTCAAATTTTTCACATCCTTAGGCCCTATACACCTGCTCTTCTACCAATTTTGTTGTCCTTCACTAGAACAAGAGTCAGGGCTCTTCTTTGACAGTAAACTAACAACCCTCCAACTTTACTTGGCATACCATCAATCTGCCCAGCCACAGTCAATTCTTTCTACTGATCTAGGGCCCACAATATTCTCTTAATCTAGGTCTCTTCAAATGTGCCACCTTACAATGGTTTCAGTCCTCTCAAGATCATTTTTCTTGTGTATCGACAATTTGATATTTGCTGTCCAATCTATGAACAAATATGAACCACTCCTCTTATCATACTTCTAACAATATGTAGATGACTGAACTAGGGTAAAAAATCAGCCACTAACAGTCCATTTACTAATTTTTTATAGGTTTCTTCAGATCTTTGTCTAAAAATCTATGGAAAGTCCACCAAAATCAACTCCTTTGCATCTCAATCCATTCTTCATATGGCACATTTCTTCTGCATGCTCAATCTCCTGCTCAAGTTCCACCCTCCTTTGGATCTGTTGTCTCCACACATACTGAATCTGCAAACCATCTTCCAGATCTGCGGTCTTTATTGCAGAAATAAACCTCGCTCTAAGGGTCACAACCCATCTTCTTCTACGCAAATTTGTCACAGTCTTAAGGTCATACCTTATGAACAAAACATGCTAGGAAACTGTCCTAACTAGGGCATTATACTTATGTACTTCTAATTGTTGTAGAACAAACCCTATCCACACATAGAAAAAACATGACTCTTGCCTCCATAAGGGACTCGACCTAGCTCATATGGATCCATAGATTCTGGGAATTTCTTTGACTGAATCTATACATGAGCTTCAGATTTGAATGTCAACCCTCAAACTAGGGTTAACTCAGTCAATATTACGCCTGTGTCGACTTCTTTTATGGCTCTAAATTACAGTGAAATCCCTCCTCCATTTATGTTGGTCTTTATCACAGACCTTGCAGCCTACTAACCACCACAAAGCAAGATGGTATCAAACCTCTCTTCTATTTCATGTAGAAAATCTAACCAATGAGATTCAATCTAATCTTTTAATCATGTACTAAAAAAAGATATCGAATCCTTCCTACAATTTGTGGAAACAAAACACAATCGTAGAATCACATATAAGTAAGAGAAACAAGCTATCAATCGCACAACACAAGATGTATCTGGGGAAGCAATTGCTCAAAACCCTCTATCTCTATTTTGTATTAAGTCAAGGAATCATGAAACAATACAATGCTTAATCTCTCTTGAGATTCTCCAGCACTCTGCCAATTGCCTCCTGTTGATCTAGGAAAAATCGGTCTAGTACTTAGCCAATTCTCAGCCTTCCTTCAGCATGCCTTGCTCACGCAATTCCAATGGAATTATATCCATATTAATTAGGAAAATCAACCTTCCTTGATTGCGCAATCCATCATGGCATCCCAATGACTTTATAATTGCACATGGGAAATTTTCTATAAATACCACTGATAGTTATGTTCCTCTGAACTATGTTACAATAAGGATCAAGGATCTTTTTGTTATTTAAAAAAAGATAAAACCCTAAACAACCAAAACCCTAACCTGAGGAGATGTAACACCAAGAGTTTATGGGCCCCGTTGGGGTTAGTTGGGCAGCCAACTTCTCGGGGTTGTAACTTGGTCATATGATCTTCGTTTGACGCACATGATACCTTGTTAGAAAGATCTCTCTGAGGACTACAATTGATAATATGATTTCTATGAAATCACCAAACATTTCATGCCGAAAAAACATTGTTTGGGGCCTCAAAACAACTCTGAAAGTTCAGAACCCGAAAAAATAACAAAAATAGTAAATTGTGCTATAATTAAGGAAACTAAAAAATTGAAAGAGACAATGGCGAGGGCCCAATTGGAATAGGCGGGTGGCCACCAATATCCACCTCGATCACCTTAAATTGAATTTCTTGAGCTAACTCAATCATCATGACTTATTTAATTGACACAATTTGTTATGAGACGAAATTACAATTTATTGTCCAATTTATTTAAGGGAAAAATAAATTAGACGCCTCACATTCCTCACTCCTGGTACATCAAAATTCCTCACGAGTGTGGGTGCATTTTTTTTTTCCTTTCTATTCGCCAATTTCACTGTTTCTTGTTGCAAATTTCAACACTCCCTCTCAACAAGAAAGGAATTCAATCTATCCCCATCTGGTACCTTTGGAATGTTCTGCATGCTACGCTTCTCTAGTGTTGTTTGCACCTACAAATCCTGAAACTGAATAGCCTCTGAACAAATGAATCTATATAATGCATCTGTCATCAGAGTCTTCGGACTGCTGCTAGCTATTGCACCTGTCTAGTACTGGATTCTCTGCACTATTTTTGACATCTGCATTTGTTGGAAATATGATGCAGAGTGTTGTCCTTGATGGCAACCCACTGAATGGAGATGAAGACATGCGACTGTTGACTTGTGTTGTCCTTGATGGAAACCCACCTGATGAAGTTATTCTTGACTTGATGGACTTGGTAAATGATGTAAATATGATGTCTGTTGACAATATGATGCTGAGTGTTGTCCTTGAAAGGCAACCCACTTGATGAAGATGATGACAACTTACTTGATGAAGTTGTACTTGAGAGAATATGTTCCTGACGAAGAAAATATGATGTTTCTACAGTGTGTACAGAAGGAAATGAAGAAATGAATTCAGAATGTGCTCAAAATATAATGAAAAGAGTATGTCTCTTTGTATACGTGGATTGGCCTAGAGGAAGTCGCGTATGCACGCGGAAAATAACGTTCCAAGTCGTGTATGGGCAAAAGCGCTCAAAAAGTGCAAAACCAAGGGTAACCACCATGGTATTGACCCATTGTATTGGGTAATGATCCACCTAATTGACCCCGTCCAGGTAGTTTTGGGCTCGTGGTATTGTTTTGGCCCATGGTATTGAAAAAGGGGCTCATGGTATTGAAAAAGGATAAACCTATATAAGGAGAAGAAATTCATTGTGCAAAGTGTGTGTGTGGGTGCAAGATGTCTGAGCTGGAATGAATACTTCTCTCTGAAGTATATCTGAATGGAAAGGGTTACACTTGAATGATAAATCTGAATGTATGATGCACCAATGATGAAGAAGGGGATCTAGATCTGAATTTCCCTTGTATTTGCTAGATCTGATTATGGAAGGCTTAGATCCGTGATGAGGCGAGCATCCAAGCGAACATATGTCTGAAGTAAAAGGGTAGATCTGAACTGAATATCTGATCTGATGAAGTATGCTGCTCTGTAATGATTGAAGATCTATACGCTACTTCGCCGCGGAGGAAGCGTGTATATACGCGGCTTCAGTGAAGAGAAAGCGCGTATGCGCAATGAAATACATACAGAGGTATACGCTGGTTTGTGTAGACAGAAGCGCGTATATACGCGACATCAGTAAAGGGAAAGCGCGTATGCAAACTAGGGTTTGCTGAAGCAAGGGGTATGAAATATCTGATCTGTTCTGCTGTGTTTCTGCTATCTGATCTGTGTTGATAAGTATCTGTTGGTGATGTATGTCTGTTCTTAAAAGTATGGAAAGGGTCCAGTCTGAAAATATGATGAAATATGGCCTGCAAGTGATGTTCTATTGAAGTTGTTGGATCCAGTGTGAAAATTGATGAAACGTGGTCCAAGGTGGTGCTGAAGGTTGTAGCCTTCAGTCAGGGGGTCGTAGCTCCCTTCCAGGTGAGGCTGGTAAACGAGATCGGGGGTTCGTAGCTCCCTTCCAGGAGAGGCTGGTAAACGAGTCAGGGGGTTGGAGCTCCCTTCCAGGAGAGACTGGTAAACGAGCGCAGGTGGGTGCCTGCGTGCTGGTCAAGTCTGCGCCAGCACATATGTTGTAAGATGTTTTCTATATAATAAAATATTGAAGGCTGAGCAACTGCAGCGGTGGTTTTCTCCCGATTTGGGTTTCCACCTAAAAATCCTGGTGTTCATGTGTGATGCTTTGTGTGATGGTTTATTCTGTTCTTACTGCACCTGTTTACTGTTTATTGAGCATCTGATGAATGAATGATGGAATAATATAAGTAAAGATTTAATGACTGATCTAGATCTCTGAGTATACGCTAGTTTCATAAAGGGGATCCGCGTATATACGCTAGTTTACTAAAGGAAAGTAGCGTATGGGTTTTAAGGAATGAAAAAGTAAAAGGATTTTATTATGTAGTAAATACTGATTCACCCCCCCCTCTCAGTATTTTTCCCAACAATTGGTATCAGAGGAGGTCCTTGTGCAGAAGCTTGATCGCTTAAAGGAGATCTGTCGCAATGGGAAGTCAAGAAGGATTAATGTCTATAAAGCCACCTCTATTCAATGGAAGCAATCTGATATTCTGGAAGGTACGTACAAAAGCATATCTGCAATTCGAAAGTGGTATGGCAACGTTAAATAAATATTATCAATACCCTAAGTATTCCTACCGATGTACTCGAAAGGAAGAAGTATGAAACAAAATGCCAAGCAAGAAATGTCCCGTTTAGAAGTAATGTTCAATTAGAATTTGCTGCATTCTTTGCAACCTACATTCGAAGTACCTTATAATCAAGACAAAATCATTCTGAGCTATGAAGGAGACACAAAGGTAAAAAGTGCAAAACTCCAAACTCTTAGAATTGAATATGAAAATCTGAAGATGCATAGTGATGAGAGTGTTGCCAGTTTCTTTCTTCGTCTGGATGATATTGTAAATCGAATGAGAAATTTGGGTGAAACCATAACTGATACTACTCTGGTGGAAAAGGTCTTAAGATCCTTGACTTCAAAATTTGACTCTAAAGTTTCAGCTATTGAAGAAAGGCAAGATCTGCAATCACTTACTATTGTTCAATTACATGGTACTCTGACTGCTTTTGAAATGAGACAAGGAGGTCCTTCTCAAATAAGAGAAGCTGCTTTTAAGGCATCTACAAAAGGAAAGGAAAAGGAAGTTGTCAAAGAATCCAGTTATATATCCGATGAAGAAGAAGCAAATTTCGTGAGAAAGCTCCAACTAGGTACTGGAAGATTCAAAGGTAAGCTTCCCTTCAAATGTTTTGAGTGTGGGAAAGTTGGTCATTATGCTGCAAAATGTCCTTATAAAAGAAAAGAAGTATACATTCGGCAAAGGACATATGGGACAAAATCATTCTAAGCTATGAAGGAGACACAAAGGTAAAAAGTGCAAAACTCCAAACTCTTAGAATTGAATATGAAAATTTGAAGATGCATAGTGATGAGAGTGTTGCCAGTTTCTTTCTTCTTCTGGATGATATTGTAAATCGAATGAGAAATTTGGGTGAAACCATAACTGATACTACTCTGGTGGAAAAGGTCTTAAGATCATTGACTTCAAAATTTGACTCTAAAGTTTCGGCTATTGAAGAAAGGCAAGATCTGCAAACGCTTACTATTGTTCAATTACATGGTACTCTGACTGCTTTTGAAATGAGACAAGGAGGTCCTTCTCAAATAAGAGAAGCTGCTTTTAAGGCATCTACAAAAGGGAAGGAAAAGGAAGTTGTCAAAGATTCCAGCTATATATCCGATGAAGAAGAAGAAAATTTCGTGAGAAAGCTCCAACTAGGTACTGGAAGATTCAAAGGTAAGCTTCCCTTCAAATGTTTTGAGTGTGGAAAAGTTGGTCATTATGCTGCAAAATGTCCTTATAAAGGAAAATAAGTAGTAAGAAGGAATAAGAACCGATCTAGCTCTAAGAAAAGTTACTATACTAATGAAGATAGTGATGGGTCATCTAATAGTGAGGAAGAATGTGAAGAAGATCTTAGACTTCTCATGGCATTTGAAAAAAAAGAAGAAAATGATACTTTTATGGATGCTCTAGAGGAAAACGATTTTCTTGAAGAAAATAATCAACTCAAACTTCGCTTAGAAGATTACAAAATTCTCTTAGAAGAACAAAAGATAATCAGAGAGACCATTGAAAAGCAGCTTGAAGAAGCAAAGAAACATATTGAAAAACTAGAATGTGAAGTGGTAAGTCAAAGAAAAGAAGTTGAGAAAGAAAAAACCTTGAATCTTAGATTTGCTAAAGGATCTGAAACCTTAGATGAGATCATCAAGGTACAACGTTCTCCTCTTATAAAGACGGGTCTTGGATATACCGGAGAATCTTCTCAAACTTCAGCACCAAACTTTCTAAAAGCAGTTACAGGTGGTTTACATCATTCAGTCACTCAGCAAGAGAATAAAGGATTTCTACAGGGAAAGCAGGACCATCTCAATTCAAGGAACACTAACAGGGATAGCTTTCAAAGACACTACAACCAACAGGTAAATTCAAATAGAAGATTCCATGATCGCAGAAATTTCTACTTCAATGGGCAATGTTTCACGTGTCACAATTTTGGTCATAAAGCTATTCAATGTGTTGCATATAAAACCATCATGACAAGAGAAGCAAGAAAGAAAAGGTTGGATACTGAACCAAATAAGAATACCTATAACAATTTTTCTCCTCTTCAAAGTGAAGTTGAATGTACTTATTGTAATAACTTTGGCCATGAAGAATCTGAATGCAGGAACAAGATCCAGCCAAAAGAACATGTTCCCTCAAGCTCTAAAGTGTGGAAAAAGAAAGAACCGCCCGTTGAAAATTGTGGGATAGCATTATTTGCAGAAGGTGAAGAAAATCAATGGTACATCGATAGTGGGTGCTCAAGACACATGACAGGTGACAAAAGCAAACTTCATACTTATAATGCTCTAGAAAAAGAAAAAGAAAGTTACATTTGGAAATGATACTCCTGCTGTAATTAAAGGAAAAGGGTCAGTATTTCTAAAAGAAAAAGTGAAGGCTAAAGATGTTATGTATGTTGATGGATTAAGGCATAACCTGTTAAGTGTTAGTCAAATGTGTGATCAAGGTGCAGAAGTGGTCTTCAGTTCCAAAGAATGTGTGGTTCGTGATCTTGATACAGGTAGAATCATTATAAAAGGAAAAAGAAATCCAAGCAACATGTATGTACTAAACGGCATAGATCAATGTTACTTGAGCAAATCTTCGGAAAATTGGCTATGGCATAGAAGGTTGGGGCATCTGAGTTTCTCTCAAATCAACAAAGCATGCAGACTTCAAGCTATTCGTGATCTTCCCAAGGTCAATCTTCCAGAAAGTATCATATGCAAATCTTGTCAATTTGGTAAGCAGACCAGAGTACGATTCAATGCCAAAGAAGGATCATCAAGTAAGCCTCTTGAACTCATTCATACTGACATCTGTGGACCTATGAGGAAAAATTCATTACATGGGGATGAATACTATATCTTATTTATTGATGACTACTCTATAATGTGTTGGATCGGGTTCATTAAACACAAAGATCAAGCATTTGAAAAATTTCAGAGCTTCAAAGCATTGGCAGAAAATGAATTAGATCTAAAAATCAAGTGTCTTAGATCCGATCGAGGAGGAGAATATTCATCAAATGAATTCTTTGAATTTTGTGAACAACATGGCATAAAAAGACAATTCTCTGTAGCAGGCACTCCACAACAAAATGGTGTAGCAGAAAGAATGAATAGAACAATTGTTCAAATGGCTAGAGCTATGCTATCTGATTCTGGCATTTCTAACATGTTCTGGAGTGAAGCAGCATTTACAGCTGTTAACATTCTCAACAAGGCTCATGTTCGGGTAAATAGTGACAAAACTCCATATGAACTCTGGTATGGTAATTCTCCCACTATGAAGCATTTTAAAGTTTTTGGAAGTAAATGCTTTATCAAAAATAATGATGAAAAGCTTGGCAAGTTTGAACCTAGATCAGATGAAGGGATATTTCTTGGTTACTCATCCTCAAGCAAAGCATACACATGTTACAATAAAAGGCTTCGAAAGATTGTTGAATGTATTGATGTTGTTATTGATGAGTCTCCTGCAGCTCCTAAAGAAGAAAAACAAACAACAAAAGAAGATGATAGCGACATATGGCCTTCTACATCAGATGGAAATGATATAGACAATGGATCCAATGAAGAACCTGAAGATGATCTATCTGAAAAAGCTCCATCCAGATATGTTCAAAAGAATCATCCCGAATCTCAAATTTTGGGTGACAAAGAATCTGGTGTACGAACAAGGAGAACTCTTGTAGGATCTTCTAATCATTTGGCACTCATATCCACAATTGAACCACACAATGTTAATGAAGCTAGAAAATATGAATGTTGGAGGCAAGCCATGGATGACGAACTTGTTCAAATTGAAAAAAATGACACTTGGGATTTGGTTCCAAGACCTCATGACAAAAATGTCATTGGAACTAAATGGATTTTCAAGAATAAGTTAAATGAGAATGGGGATGTTGTAAGAAACAAAGCTAGATTGGTTTGCAAAGGGTATACTCAACAAGAAGGTATAGACTTTGAAGAAACTTTTGCTCCTGTAGCTAGACTTGAAGCCATAAGAATGTTTGTTGCTTTTTCAAGTTATCAACAAATCAAAGTTTATCAAATGGATGTTAAATCTGCTTTTCTTAATGGTGATCTAGAAGAAGAAGTATATATAGAACAACCAGAAGGATTCATTTTGGGAAATGATGCAAATCTTGTTTTTAGACTTAAAAAGGCTCTATATGGTCTCAAACAAGCTCCAAGGGCTTGGTATTATCGTCTTGACAAATATCTTCATCAACAAGGATTTTCAAAAGGGTCTGCTGATAGCAACTTATACACAAAAGTTGAAAATGAAAAACTATTGATTGTGGTTGTATATGTTGATGACATCATTTTTGGGAGTAACGAAGAATATATGAGTCAAAAATTTGCCTCTGTCATGCAGCAAGAATTTGAAATGTCTCTACTTGGGGAACTAACATTCTTTCTTGGCTTGCAAGTGCAACAAGTTGCAGATGGTATATTTCTGTCACAAACAAAATATCTTAAGCAAATTATGAAGAAGTATGGCATGGAAGAATGCAAACCTGTAAGTACACCAATGATAACCGGATGCAGTCTCAGTTCTAATGATGATTCTCCCACAGTGAATCAACCAGAATACAGATCGATGATAGGAAGTCTGCTTTATCTCACTGGGACTAGACCAGACATCATGCATGCAGTTGGGATTGTAGGAATATTCCAAGCTAATCCAAAAGAGTCTCATCTTCAGGCTGTCAAAAGAATTTTCAAATATCTACAAGGAACTCAAGATTTTGGTCTATGGTATCCGAAGAATGCTAATCTTATTCTTCATGCTTACACTGATGCAGATTGGGCTGGAAGTGTTGATGATCGGAAAAGCACTAGTGGTGGTGCATTCTATATGGGACCCCGGTTAGTATCTTGGTTCAGCAAGAAGCAAAATTATATTGCCTTATCAACAGCTGAAGCAGAGTATGTAGCTGCCGCATCTTGTTGCACTCAACTCCTATGGATGATGCAAACCTTGCAAGATTTTCAAATCAAATGTGCAACTCCTATCTCCATTAAGTGTGACAATACAAGTGCCATCAGTATTTCAAAGAATCCTGTTATGCATTCAAAGACCAAGCACATTCCCATCAAGTATCACTTCTTACGTGAACAAGTGCTTGAGCAAACGGTGAAGTTGGAGTATGTTCCCTCCAAAGAACAAATTGCTGATATCTTTACCAAACCTCTGCCCAGGGAAGCATTCGAGTATCTAAGACAGAAGCTGGGAGTGTTATCTGCCAGTCAAAAGAACAAATCTGCATAATTTTAGAAGATGGCTTGAGATACGCGGATTTCCTGAAACACAGTCGCGTATACACGCGAGTTCATGCACAGAAAACCGCGTATGACTTATTGATGACAATTTTTGGTTGGTTCAGCTCTCTTCAGCATAGCTGTAGTGATGTTTGGTATCTCTGGTGATGTTCCAGTTCTCATAAATCTGTTTCTAATGTTTTGATGAAGATGCCTTGATGATTTGTTGGTGAAAATGTTCAGGATGCACAAACTAAAGGGGAGCCTTAGTCATATGAAAAGGATGCATGGTTGCACAGATTCAGGGGGAGCATTAGCGTTGCTGAGTATAATGCATTGTTGGCATTATGATGGTTCTGTTATATGATCTCTCTTGAGGTCTTCTTGGTATTGGTCATGAAAAGTCATATTTGTATTTTTGATGAAAAGGTCATGTTGAGACCCTTGATGTAAAATCTGTAATATTCAGTCATGTATGAACTTGTCAAACATTTGTAGTTTGATGAAAAGGTCTTGTTGAGACTCATGTTGTAAAATTGTAATATTCAGTCATGTAAGGACTTGTCAATTTTGTAAACCCACTTGGTTGGGTAGCTGAGTCAAATTTTGTAAACCCACTTGGTTGGGTAGCTGAGTCAAATTTGTAAACCCACTTGGTTGGATAATTGATGTAAGTATGAGTCTTCGGGTGATGAAGTTCATGTGGTCATGTACTTTATCGACAAATATGTTTGAAGATTCAAGATGAACACAAAGGGGGGAGCTGGCCACTAAATACATATTAGATTCAGAATGTTTCTTCCACATGAGGAGAAAAGGGGGAGAGCGTTGGTTTTTGATCCGACTTCCTTGCCCTTGATGTCAAAGGGGGAGAGTGACATGGTGTTTGAATGAAGAGAAGATAATGATGTCAAATATTTGGGGAGAGTGACATGGTGTCAATGTATTCTTAATGTATCTATCTGTTGTGGTATCCAAACACCATCGTGGTTGCCATCAAGTCCAAAGGGGGAGATTGTTGGAAATATGATGCAGAGTGTTGTCCTTGATGGCAACCCACTAAATGAAGATGAAGACATGCAACTGTTGACATGTGTTGTCCTTGATGGCAATCCACCTGATGAAGTTATGCTTGACTTGATGGACTTAGTAAATGATGTAAATCTGATGTGATATAATGTTTGTTGACAATATGATGCTGAGTGTTGTCCTTGGAAGGCAACCCATCTGATAAAGATGATGACAACTTTCTTGATGAAGTTGTGCTTGATAGAATATGGTTTGATGAAGGAAATCTGATGTATCTACAGTGAGTACAGAAGGCAATGAAGAAAGGATTTCAGCATGTGCTAGATTCTATGATGAAAAAGAGTATGTCTCTTGGTATACGCGGATTGGCCTAGGGGAAGTCGCGTATGCACGCGGAAAAGAACGTGCCAAGTCGCGTATGGGCTAAAGCGCTCAAAAAGTGCAAAACCAAGGGTAACCACTATGGTATTGACCCATTGTATTGGGTAATGATCCGCCTAATTGACCCCGTCCAGGTAGTTTTGGGCTCATGGTATTGTTTTGGCCCATGGTATTGAAAAAGGGGCTCATGGTATTGAAAAGGATAAACCTATATAAGGAGAAGAAATTCATTGTGCAAATCATGAGTGTGAGTGCAAGATGTCTGAGCTTGAATGAATACTTCTCTCTGAAGTAGATCTGAATGGAAAGGGTTACACTTGAAGACAAATATGAAGGTATGATGCACCAATGATGAAGAAGGGGATCTAGATCTGAAATGCACTTGTATCTGCTAGATCTGCTTATGGAAGGCCTAGATCTGTGATGAGGCGAACATCTAGGTGAACATCTGACTGAAGTGAAAAGGGTAAATCTGAATTGAACATCTGATCTGATGAAGTATGCAGCTCTGTAATCATTGAAGATCTATACGCTACTTCGCCACGGAGGAAGCGCGTATATACGCGGCTTCGCTGAAGTAAAAGCGCGTATGCGCAATGAAATATACACTGAGGTATACGCTGGTTTGTGTGGACGGAAGCGCGTATATATGCGACATCAGTGAAGTAAAAGCCCGTATGAAAACTAGGGTTTGCTGAAGCAAGGGGTATGAAATATCTGATCTGTTCTGCTATGTTTCTGCTATCTGATCTGTGTTGATAAGTATCTGTTGGTGATGTATGTTTGTGATTAAAAGTATGGAAAGGGTCCAGTCTGAAAATATGATGAAATGTGGCCTGCAAGTTGTGTTCTATTGAAGTTGGTTGGATCCAGTGTGAAAATTGATGAAACGTGGTCCAAGGTGGTGCTGAGGGTTGTAGCCTTCAGTCAGGGGGTTGTAGCTCCCTTCCAGGTGAGGCTGGTAAACGAGATCGGGGGGGCGTAGCTCCCTTCCAGGAGAGGCTGGTAAACGAGTCAGGGGGTTGGAGCTCCCTTCCAGGAGAGGCTGGTAAACGAGCGCAGGTGGGTGCCTGCGTGCTGGTAGGAGTCTGCGCCATCACATATGTTGTAAGATGTTTTCTCTATAATAAAATATTGAAGGCTGAGCAACTGCAGCGGTGGTTTTCTCCCGACTTGGGTTTCCACCTAAAAATCCTGGTTTTCATGTGTGATGCTTTGTGTGATGGTTTATTCTGTTCTTACTGCACATGTTTACTGTTTATTGAACATCTGATGAATGAATAATGGAATGATATAAGCAAAGAACTAATGGCATAATTAGATCTCTGTGTATACGCGAGTTGCATGAACGATATCCGCATGTATACGCTAGTTTACTGAAGGAAAGTAGTGTATGGGTTTTAAGGAATGAAAAAAGTGAAAAGTTTTGAGTATGCAGTAAATACTGATTCACCCCCCCCCCCCTCTCAGTATTTTTCCCAACAAATTCAACATTACTATTTTAGATAGGCCTGGAAAACAAAACACAGT